>WEIS01067776.1:0-10100 GCA_013389965.1 Todus mexicanus | reverse complement strand
GAACTGATAAAACCAAAGTTTATTTGTAAATAACAGTATCCCAACTCATAATTATTCACGATCTAAGAAATTCAGCAATCGATCCTATGATACAATTTTCCTGTTTGTTATTTGCTTCCAGAATTTTAAAAAGCTTTCTTATGTTTGTTGTACAGCTGGGAAAATTACTTTTCGAAACACCACCCAAGAAGTTTGGCATCAGATGTGGTGCAATAGATTGCACAGACATATTACCTGGGATAAATTAATCAGCTCGAGTCCCAGGTAGATGTTGTTACAGATTACAAATAGCATATCTATGTGTTAGGCATGTCTATGATTTTCAACAATATTTCTTATTCAGTTCTGAAATAAGTAGATACCTATTCAAAAGTACAGCATTAAACTCTCAGCCTTTTTTCTAACAAATCTTCAATGTTAAATAGCACCCTAGACTTATAAAAACTTGAAGATGCGTTCAGCTTATGCAGTGATCTTCTGCTTAAATTCAGTGAATTCATAAAAAGAAACAAAATTAATCATATGCTATTATTTATTGTTATTACTATTTCTATAATACTTGAAATACCGGTAAGTCTTTGGCTAGTTGAAATTTTAGCATAAGCTCCAAAAAGTTCAAATATATTTAGCATACTGATTCCAGTTATGGAGAAGCAAATTAGCAGATGAGCATTGTAATAATCATCACTTAAAATTCTCTAATACAAGCTAGTGTCAGTTTCCACTTTCAGAGCTGAGGAAAATATTCATAAGCTTTTACTTCATGTAATAGAGAATTCACTGTTAAGTAGGATTCAGATTCCATGTGTTCAGTCTCCCTACAGACATGAATTCTCTTTTAGGGATTCTAGAAAAAAAGTTCTCACTCATAACAAAAAATAACAAAAATACACCATGGTAAAATGCATTCAGTCAGTTGGATCTAAAGGTATTGAAACCTACAACACCAGCTGCAGAAAAAAAAAAATCATAAGTACAACTTACCTTCATTTTGTGAAACCACAGTTGTCTGAGAGAGAATATTACTTTCTATTAAAATATAAAACATGTAATATTTGTCCTGCATCCTTTCTACATCTTATATACTGCACTTTTAAAAAGATACATATTTTTAAACTTTCCATTTAAATAACAGCTAGATGGTAACAAGATAAGGTAGACCAATTTAAATTCTTGTAAGGCTGTTAAGAACTTACTAATAGAAAAACAGAAGTTAACAGAAGAAATTATACACCACATTTCCACATTTAGGCTTGTAGAAAGAGCTTTTGCAACTCCTATGCTTCTCTCTACAAATGTGCTCTTATTGTCAGTCTTTTGATATATTTGAAGGGAAATAAGGACAACTGCAGAGCTACATATGTCACTTAAATTCACAAACATGCTCATTGATATCTTGGAAGGCTAAGTAAGAACACAGCCTTGCTATTAAAGGAGGGAGACTAGTTAGATTCTGCAGTGAAAGAGAGCTACAAACCAATCCAATTCAGAATTAATCCTTCTCATTTACACAGTAACACATTTCCGGGATCTAGTTTACTAGAGATTGCCTAGGGGAAGAGAAGGGGAATCTAGAGTAATAAAAAAGTGCCAAAATGAATAAAGTGCTCACAACTACTATTGCTTTGCTGATGCTGGAGTACAGAAGCAGACAGGGGTTTATCAGCATTGTTATATCCCCCAAATGTTGCTGCTACAGTATTTTTGCCCTTTCGGTGCGATCTGAAAAAAAAAAAAAAAAAAAANGCGATCTGAAAAAAAAAAAAAAATCATATACATTACTTTGTACATTGACAAGCCAAAGTTTTTTATTTTTTTATTTTTTTACCCATTTATGGTTGCACATTAATGAAATGACATGAGACTGAAGCCAATGACAACTGCTAATCTGTAAGCAACAACAAGCAAGGAAAAGCTGATAGGAGTACAGCTGTTTTATTTTAATTGAGGAATGATTTCATGTTGGAAGCACTCAATATTCACAGCAAATTAAAAATAATGAAGTGAATTGATACCAAAGATTTTTTTTTTTACCTACTATCCCTTTGTAAATCTATTTCTTCACACAAATTGACATGTCTAATTGATACATATGCTATTATTCCTCATTAGTAGGCTGAATAAAATAATTCTTGATTAAATTTATTGCAATTTACAATCCAGCATAATGTTTGCAAGCTATAAAAGTCAATCAACAGGAAACAGGAAAAAAAAAAACAAACAGATGACATTATTACTTCTTATATATACACAATAATTTCATGTGTTTCATGGGACCTTCCTAAGCATTTCATTTCTTATCAGGAGCTAAGGGTATGTTGTCAACAGGTCACTTCATTTGTTGCGTGACCAAAAATACACTTCAGATCATACATTCTTCTGATTTTTTTTTTTATAAGTACCACCTGTAATAAGCAAATTATTTATGCATTTAGCAATCTGTTAGAAGTTATCTGGAAGCGTTAGTCTTCTACTAACACTCAAACGAAATTATACAGAACAACTGATGATTTACTTTGTCTAGATTAGGGTGACTGATTTATACTGTGTTATCACTGTGTGAAAAATGTACAAGCAAGACGCAAAATTTCAGAATTTCAATGGAACAAAGAAAGTCAATAGAAAATTTGACAAGTGAAATACATATTCTATAACGCAAAATTTCCAACCAAAAAGAAACTTGAATCAATGGCAGGCCAGTCTGTTCTCTATAATTTTAACTTATTTCACACGTTGCCTCCACTATTTTGTAAAAAAACCCAAACATTGGTGTTGAAAAACTAGCAGAGCAGCTATTATGTTACTCTCTTCTCTAATGGCAGAAAAGTATGTTATGATCAGATCATTTCTATGGCCTATTGCTCCTATTGCTCTGGAGAATGCTGGCATCTGGCACAAGATTGCTGCCCACACTTGAACTGGGCTTCAGACTTAAGAAATGGTTTACCTGAAAATGCAGTATATATGCTATATCTAGTACAGATATGAAACAGTCATTCTACTTTTGTCATCTTAAGTTAACACAATTCCTTTCTGAGAAAGAGCTTCTAATGCCCTGATTGTGTCTGTGCCCTGATTGTTGTGAGTGTCTCAACTTGTCCAGATAAGCTGGAAGAAATGGCTCAAAATATCAGATACTATTGCACAGGACCACAGAATTGGAATTAAGAAACCCCTAGGCTATCTTGAAGATGTTTTCTATTCATATTATACATCATGCTCTTTGCAAGACANTTAAGGGTGACCAAAAGTATTTGCAAGTACTATATTATCTACAACAGAGCAAAAATAATCAGGAGCTATGGTAACCGCTAAGCCTTGTTTAAACTAAATTCTAAAATAGATGTCCTCCACATTGCGTTTAGCCTCTGCTGTCAAAGGTACCTAATTCATTAAATCTTTCCAGCTTATTTCTCTGGACAATATTTGAAAAATAGCACGCACATCCAGTTTATTCATTCAGAGTCATGGTGATATCTAGGTCTACACACACCCAGAGAAATAAAAGGTCACCAGCAGCTGTGCAGTGGGCAAACACCATCTCAGTACATGCAAAAAGAAGGGTCAAAGGCAGTGCCAGCTGCCCACAGAAACAAGGGTTGTAAGGGCTGAGTCCTCACCCCATGCTGTGCCCAGCCATGGAAAATGAGCCAGCGCAGGGCTGTGGATGGTGCTCGTTTGAAGGGTCTAGCCAGGACTTACATGACTGGAAACATCACAAACTAGTGCAATGTCTCTAAGAGGGCTCCCAGGGTGGGCCAGTTCAGCAGGCCTTGTTCTGGCCGCTGTCGCAAAGCCACAAAGCTGACTTTTCTATTTCAACACACATTATCTTGTCATGTCTTTTAATCTAGAAATGCTATATTAAGAAAAACACGATGGAAAGATTATGATCAGCCTTAAATACAGCATTTTCATCCAGCTCTAATAAACTCAATAGGAAGACTATTTTATAAATGAGTACTACAAATTGAAATTCAATAGTCTAGTTAATACAAGCATATTGAAATAAAATTATACATATATATACACACACACACGTATGTGTGTACAGTAAAGGAGGACCTACTGCCATCACATATGCACTATTTCTATTATGAAGTTTGGGTAAGGAAGGAACATAAGATCACAAATCTGTAAGGATATTCTGCTCAAGATGATTTTAGCTGCAAACATAAAACCAAAACAATATATTGCAACAGATATATATTTTTTAAGCCTTAATAACGTTTGGAGTGAGTAAAAAGAAACAACCCACATTCACTCACTTTATTATATTTATCATCAGAGAAAAAAAAGGTATTATCCAATTGAGTCTATACCAAAAGGAAACACACACATTAATATCCGGAATTTGATACCCTTTCCAATCTCAAGAAGTAACAAATTTGGTGACAAAACTGTCAAAATATGTTCCACAAATACATTGGCAAGAGATCTGGACATACTAAAGAAATTCAGTGAAACAAAATAGGTGCCAAATGGGGATGTTTGACAGAGTGTTCAAAAATACATTTAGACCAAAGCAGGAACACATCCAACAGAGAGATACTCTACATAAATTATCATGAAACTATTAGAAATAATTGGACAGTGATTTCAAAATATTACATATACTTTTAATATTATCAAAGAGCTGTGTTGTGAATCATGTGTGATTTCTTGGCGATTTAATTTTTGGCCACACAACAGCATTTTTAGACACAAGTGAAAATACTATATCCCATACTGTAAGTCAATCTGTAGTCTTTGAAACTGTGTTGAGCTTCCAAATGCTTTGAAAAGCTGCTAGGGGAAATACTGTAAGAGTCTGGATATTCTGCAAAGCTGCAGAGCACAGCCCTTGCAAGGGCTCTGCCAAACAGATGCCTTCCCGCAAGTCTGAAGAAAGCCTAGATAACAAACATGTCATGACTAACCTCTCCAACAGATTATAGTGGTGGCTGCTGAGTCCCTAACAACCACATCAGCATAAGCATTGGTCTCTGCAGCAGGTATCACGGTGCCCATACGTGCTGGAGCACTCCTGGGTCATGGCTAAAGGTACAGATACCTATTCAAGTAGAGGAGGGCATAAGTGTTCTGTAAGATGAACAGAAGATTAATTTATATACAATGCTATATTACAGGCATTTTACAATAAAATAAAGTCAACTAAATGTTTCCAGATACTTTTCTGAAGGCAGATAACCACTGCAGATACCTGGATGAGCAGCAGCCCCTGCACTTCAGCTGGATGCGTTGGTGAATGAAGAGGTTAGGAGGTGCTGCCCTGCAGAGATACCTATTCATATCCTTCACATGCAAGAAATTCAAATTACTACTGTCGAATGGTTCTCAAGAAATACACGCTCCATAACAGATAAAATCAGAGCAAGTCAAAGTAGACTACTCCGAAAGGAAACAGAAAGAGGCCAAGCAAAACATATACATAAAAATCCAATGCTCTTGAATTTCAAACCATTTCCTTTCATTCAGTCAGCACAAAAGTAAACAGTACCTCATATTAGTTCTCATACTGCGGACAATGCATCAGTGTAAAACAGCAGCATTGGCAGCAGGCTGCCAGAACAGTTTATCTCAGCCCAGATTGGCACACCAGCTAAATACTTACATCTTGAGAATGTGCTGATATTTAGAGTGACCTCTCAGATTAAGTTGAAATCTTAAGGCTCAGAGTATCTGGGGTTAAAAGCTGGCCCACCTGAAGTGTATGGAAATATATTCATTGACTTCACGAGGTCCTATTGTAATCTACAAAGGTTTCAATAGTGCATTGATCTGGGCCTCCCATTAGGGCATCGAGCCAAGTGAATAATATTTGTTGTATCATTGTTCTCAATAATTTGTGGTTGATTGTTTTTAAAACATTTTTATATACACATAATGAAATTTCCCCACTATTACACTAAATCAAAGAAATGCACCCCGAACCTGAAGCAGTACCTGGCAAGATTTGTGATTGTCCTTAACTTCTGGCAAGCTCATTCCTTACACTTGAAATGAGCCTCTGAGAAAGCCCTCTCCTGCACAGACAAGCTTTTCCCTAGTGCAGAAAGATCAATTTTCCTGAACAACCAGAAAGAAAAAGGCAGAGATATATAACTTAAATAGCCCATAACTCTGTTTGTTCAACTGTCATGAGAACTTTCTAGAAAAGCCTTGTCTATTGCATGCTATTAGTTCTACTTATTCATTTTGACACCCTCAAGGGCTGCCTCCAACTCCCTCCAGCCCTCCCTAGGCCTGGGCTGTTGTTGGGCTCTTGCGCTCCCCCATGGCAGTGGTAGGTTTGGGATCAGGGCAAGGAAAAGCTCTGACTTCTGCCAGAGTAGAAAATGGCAAGTGTTTTGTGGCTGCCTTTAGTTCTAGGCAAAGCAATCCAGTTTAGGACACAAACCTGAAAAAATATAAGCCAGCATACCGAACGTTTTTTACTTGCTATTGTAAACTCCATTCTGTCAAGGATCGTGGGTTTTACCTTTGAACTATAGCTTTTGGAATTGGTTATAGAGCTTTAAAACAGGTATTCTTCACCGAACAAATGAATTTACTGAAAAAAACCCCCAACCTATCAGCAATGCAGACTGAGTTACCAAAAGGGGCATTTTTTCTTCAGTGTGAGCTCTTTAAATTTAATATCCCGTTAAGCAGCATTAACTTTTAGGTTGCCATAAAAATCAAATAATTGTATTTATTAATTTGTTTTAATTACCAAACACATATAAGCATATGCCCTGCGTGGCCTGGGAAAATCTGAATGAACACCTGCTCCGACGAATGGTCTTTAAAATGAGACGTGAGGAAAATATTTGAATTACATTTCCCTGTTCCAACACACCATTTTTAAAAAGCACTTTCACCACTGAACTAGGCCTTTACAGTTAAGGCATTTTACAAGATGATACTGAGCTATGTTTCCTGTCTATGAAGAAGGCACCAGCATATAAAATGGTAGTGAATTTGCATTACCTCCAATCCATCATTCTTTGAGTGCGCAGGAAAAACTGTGAGACCTGCTGCAACAAAGCACAGCCTTGTGTTGACAGATTCTTATTTAAGTGACTGTGAATACAACAATTCCACAAATAATTTGTCAAGTGTGTGGCTGAACTAGCTCTGAACCCTGATAAATACCAACTCTCCTCACTGCTACAAAGGCATGATGTTCTGTGTGCGGGCAGTGAGTAACAAGCACCAGGATTTAACAATCGATGCTACTATATTTCTCTTTTCTTTGTGGTTAAAAAAACCTTGAAGGGTGGCTCTTTCAGCAGTGTTAAGTACTAGTGGTGGCTATGCCTTGCAAATCTAAGTAATACACTGCAGGTTGAGGTAGAAGAAAATAGCACACTGCATCCATTTTTAGCACCATTTAAAACATACGGTTTATGCTTGCTGGTGAAAAACAGTCTTCACTGTATAGTTAGCAGACTCTTGTTTAATACAGGCTATTATTAAATGGACCTCTTTCAAGTTATGATAATAAGACATCTACTTTGCTGCATTTCGCATCCTAAGGCGTACATTTGGGCTGGGGTAATTCATGAGAACTCTTTCTTTTAGGAGAAATAACGCAAACTCTAGGGGAACACATGTACATATTAATAGAGAAAAAAACCACACTCCTTCCAGGTATTCAATTGAAATAGAGATTGCATTTTTCTATCATGCAGTGCATTCTAAAGGCATTATGGATGTGTGAGAAAAAAAATCATTTTTAAAGAAATGTAAATCTAATCAGTCTTGAAGCTAGCAATATATACATAAATGTCTCTTGCAGACATAATTTAGTATGCATTATTAATTTATTTTTCATAAAGCTTTCTAGCTACAAAAAGGATAAGTGGAAACGTGCACCCACATTGACGATAATACTCATTTGTCAGGCAGGAGTGAACATATTAACAAATTTCCCCCTCCTGAAATCCCAACCTAAAGGATGTTCAGAATCTTCTTTGAAGAAAGACCAGACATGCCTATTGCAAACAAGATTATTTCAGACATTTTAATAAAGTACCAGCCTTTAATGGGACATGAACTTCAGCATGCTACTTGCAAGCCAAAACTGTTACAAACTCTGGACAGCAAAAATTTATAATGAAATATGTCAATTATATTTATACTTTTGACTATAAAATTCCAATGCCTATAGAAATAATTGTCATACTATTAACTAGTCCCAATGTAAAATGCTAATTATTTATTGTTTATAAAGCAATTTCAAATAACACAGAACTCATACACTGGTGCCATTCTGATTTTCCAGTCATTAACTTAACCAGAATTTGCATTTTGGGACTATAGCCAGTGACTTACATGCACTACTTAAGCCATTTTTCAAACACCCTGTCCCATCTTAATCTATTCATCATTAATCACATTTGGTCACTTTACATACAGAACACTATTCAGATGGAAGATAAAAGAAATACATTAATAAAATTAAAGCTAGAATGAATACTTCAAAATCTAAAGGTAGTGGAGGAATATGGTTATCAAAGCAATTTATACATTATGCCTATTAAAGCAGACTTGTCTGAGCTAAAGTTCTGAGAGTTTCTGAGGGTTTTTTTCCTGTAATGAAAAAGGGTACTTGGAAAGCCACCTTTGTACTTTATCCCTCCCAGTCACCTTTAATTGTTTTTACAAAGCAAAGAGAAGATTCTGAAATTTTGTACCTTTTATGAAATAGGAGAATATATCAACAGTTGTTTATTTGTCAGTACAGCTACAATTTTAGATCTGTGAGTAGTCTTAAACTTGTGGAACTGGCTCGTAATGAAAGGCTCCGTTTATCTGTAAAGATCCAGTGCTCTGGCTCCTGCATCTGACTGATATATTCTACCTTAAATCAATCAAACCACAGAAGCTATATATTCTCCTTATGTGGGTCTAGTTCACCAGAGGCTGAAAAGAACTCAAGCTTTCTTATGAAAGGAGTTTTGCTACCTCTACATTGCACCTTTCACCTCAAGACACCAGCTGATTATACTTCCACCACAGCACATCAGCGTTAGGAAGAGAATGAACTGAATGAAACATGCTGCCCCCACATTCTGCGGATCTTTGTATTCACAGTGTGGATTTTGCACAGGTGACAGTAGCTCTTCAGCAGTATTCCTTCAGCCTGCTTTACCTCTTGCTTACTGCAACTACTTCTTGGTCAAGAAATTCATTTTCTGTTCCTACCAAGTCCTTGATTTCTCTTTCTCAGATTGCTGACCAACTGTCAATCTGCAGGAAATGTGACAGGTTGGGGTTTTTTCGTACAGAACACCGTTTTTCTCCTAAAATTGATACCGCTAAATAATTTTCTAAAAAAACCCAACCCCATGCAAACAGCAAATAAAGAAAACACTAAAAAAAAATTAAAGAAAAAAAATCATAAGCTCCATGAACTACTACTTCGATCCGTATGTCCTTTTCACAGTGCTGAAAGTAGTTCCATGACATTTGGTGCATTTCTGAAATAGTTGCATTATCTTGGTCTATTTCTAAAGGATAAGTATGTGTTCCACAAATACTCACTGGATTTTAATCATGTTACATTTTGGTGGGGAATTTCAGCTGCAAAGGTGTTTATGATCCAGAAAGGTCTTCTCAGAGCCAAACAGCAGCCATGGAATCCATCTAACAAACTGACACAGATACCTTCAGTTCACTGTATGGTGACTTCGGAAACAGAGTTACAACCTGCATGAAACATTGCCTTATAATGGAAGTTAATTGTTAATTACCATCTAACTTGGAGCTTATCAATATACAATACCCTGAGGATATTTACTTTTTTGAAGTGACAAGGTCTCCTAGACGAATCAACAGTTATCTTAAGTTTCTGGCTAAGAAATCTGTGGGATTTTTAAAATTTATTATCTTAAATATAAACCATATGTCTCTCTTTTTTTGATAAAACGTAAAAAAAATCAAAATCTTCAGGTACCTACTTTATATAGATTTAAAAATACTATCAAATGCTATTGCTTGTTGGTTTTCACTTTTTCAGATTCGAACTTGAGATCTCTAATTAATTAGGAAATCTCTTGAACAGTTTTTGAACAAGACACAACTGTCCTAAGTTTTCTTCACTAACAAGACTG
>WEIS01067773.1:0-19841 GCA_013389965.1 Todus mexicanus | reverse complement strand
AGAAGGTTGCAGAGGAATGTGTCTAGGCGGGTATTTGCACCCACCCCAATACGGCTACAAGATTCTCTGAAGAGAATGTCTCCCAAACCTTAACCAGTCACGGCTATCAAGAGTCACCGAGAGCTGCCTCTCCTCAGTCCAAATAGACTTGTGAAAAGATGGCTGAAGTTGACTAGAATTTTTTACTAACCAGTGGGCAACATTTTTATTATCGCAATATTAAAGTCTCTTTCCTTCCTACTCCCACTTGTGAATAATTCACCACTGAAAACTCATTTCAGTTGGCCTTTCAAAGATGAAGGTTGACCTTAGATCTAGAACTCAGCACAGAGAGCTTTGACCCAAGAGGAATGTATTTATTAAAGCTAGAAACAATAGGAGCAAGGGTGTTAGACTGACTACCAATGCTGCGTTTCTACAGGCTACAGCCCGAGTTTGCTAAGGTTGTGTATAAAGCTTCAACTAATGGATAAAGTATAAAATACTGTATTTATTGGAGCTATTTCTTCTGTGCAGTTCTTCTCAAAATCAAGAGCTAGGTATTCTAATTGTTTTCATTTGTTAACAGCTTCTTCGCCCCTTTGCTCCCCTTGCCAGTCGAGCTCTGGAGCTGGCTGAGAAGTGTCCTAGGACAGAGGCAGCCAAGGTCTGAGGCTGAGGAAGCTTCCAGCCCCTGCATTGTGTCAGTCGCCTTTGAGCTGCTTCCCAGGAGACAGGGGAGGTGCTGGAAAGCTTCACGGGACCAGTCTGAGATACAAACATGCAGATCACCATTCCAAAGTCATTGAGCTTTGCTGAAGATTCAGTGATGTGAATGTACAAATTTCATGTGGCTCAACTGCTCTTTCATCCCAAGGCCCCACTCAGCTTGATTTACTTCTAGGTTTCCTTCTAGAACCGAAAGGAAACCAGGGGACATTTTCGGCCTGGAGAGATGGACATGAACCATACTAAGTTTGTTCTAATACCACTCTAGTCCTTTTTACATCTTCCAGTGCCCAAAGGCAGGAGATTTATACCTTTGGCATCATCCTAGAAAGACACAACTGTGGTAGGTGCAACACAGCCAACTGTTATTGCACGCATTTCCAGCTGATTTAAGAAATAAAACAACAATCACAGTAATCTCGGGACAATCACACAGGGCCCAGAGCTATTCAGTGCAGACTCGAGCCAGTCTGCACCAGCTGCCCAAGGAACTTGGATTCTTTTCCTGGTATGGTACGTGAAGGCAGGATCTCCACCAGCTGGAAGCGATCTGGCAGAATGTGTGGAAGTTTCTGTGCTACCATCACAGCCATTCCCATCTTCCTCCCATGAGTGTGGAGCAGCACAGCACACACTACTGTGCTCAGCAGGAACCAGGTCCAGAGAGGTTTTGTGTTGCTCAACTTTACAGTCCCATGTGAAACTTGGTCTTGGAAACATGTGCAAGTCTTGGTGTTAGTCCATGTTTTTATTGATTGGCTGGTCTGATGGGATTTCTGTCCTTCACCTGTGCTGGCTGAATGGACAGAGAGCCAGAGAAATCAGTAACAGACTCCCTGAAGCAACAGGCTCCCTGAAGTTGTAGAGTCTGTTCTCCAAGCCGAGTCTGCTGTCCCCCTTAATGCTCATGCTTACGTAGAATGTTAGAAACAGTCCTCAAGTGCAGGGCAGTGCCGCACAGAATGAGACAAAATTAAACTCTCAGGCTTTTAAAGCTGCACTAGTTTAGCCTTAGAATTTCAGTGGAAATATTTTTAGGCTAAGGACTTCATATATGGTCTTAAAAGAGGAGATTGCTTGTAGCAAGGTCAGAACCCTAACAAAAGGAGCCTGCTGAGCCCATGGTGCTTAACGTTCAGCTACCCCCTCACAAAGCTCCCGCTGCTGGACAATAGTCAGCATCTCCCAGCCACCACCAAGGGACTCCGGGCAGGTGACGGCAGTTCTGCTGAACATACTTCCCCTGATGAGACAGGAGGAGTGACATGAGCCTATGGACACAGAGTACAGGGCATGAGAACACTGCGTGGCCAGCCGTGACTCATGGGGTACCCCACGAAAATGGAAGGAGTCCCCGTGAGCTGGGTTGTGGGACACACAGGACAGCACCATGAGTAACTACCCACACGCATCACCCTCACTCCTACCTCGCCTGTTAGCCGCGATTAAACAATGCAACGTCTTCAACAGAGAAATGATGCCTCTGGGGACACTGGCCTGTCTGCATTTACATAGAATTGGGGAGAACAGCTTTGTATTATTCTTTGGTGCTTCATAAAGTTTGAGGTGTATCTCTGGTAAAGTGCTTAGCAGTGAACAAATATTTTAATGCTCAGAATCAGCATTAGAAATCAGAAACAGCAACTGAAAAAGACCTTCCAATCACAAGCATCCAAAATGGATAAACTCGAGGGGTTTTTTGGAGACTCAATGCTGAGACAGAGAAACTCACATCTGTGTAAGTGCAGATGACTTGAATGAGGCTGTGCAGCTAATAATAGATTGCCTTCTACTAATTGCAAAGCTATAATAAACCTAAAACACAAATGTTCCTCTTTTCTTGTTCAACAAAAGATTTAAGATGCCGTGCTGATATGTCAGTACCACTCAGTACACTCATATTTCTTCCAAGATTATTTTTATAGATGGTTCTCTGACTCCCTGGTGAACAGGCTTTTCTTTCCCTTGGGAAATCTGAACAAAGCTTTAATTTCTGTTGAAGAGAGAACAAGTCAGTCTGGGATCTTGCATCATGTTCTCATTGTTGCCATATTTCCTTTCCTACGCACATCAGCAGCAATTTGAAAATATTAAAGTGTCCAAAGCTTGTCTAGGGAAAGCTTCATTGTACCTCCAGACTCACTGGAGTCTGACTGGACACTGGTCCCTCAGGCAGTCTGCTGCAGCAACAGCGCAAGCCATTGAACCCAGTCCCAGCGCATCAGATCCGAGCTGTAGCAGAGGTTCATGATCAAATGAATGGGGGCTACATGGTCTCCTGAGTGGATGATGCATCATTTTGAAGACTGTATTCATCGTCTGACTTAGAGTCATAGAATCATAGCATCATGTTGGGTAGAAGAAATCATTAAGATCATGGAGTCCAACCATCCCCCCAGCCCTGCCAGGGCACCACTGCCCCGTGTCCCTCAGCACCACATCTCCACGGCTTGGAAACCCCTCCAGGGATCAGGGGGACTCCACCCCTGCCCTGGGCAGCCTGGGCCAGGCCTGGGCAACCCTTGACAGTGGGCAAGAAATTGTCCCTCAGCTCCAACCTAAGCCTTCCCTGGTGTAACTCGAGGCCCGTTCCTCTTGTCCTGTCCCTTGTTCCCTTGGAAAAGAGACTGACTCCCCCTGGCTTGAACCTCCTGTCAGGGAGTTGTGCAGAGCCAGAAGGTCTCCCCTGAGCCTCCTTTGCTCCAGGCTCAACAAGCCCAGGTCCCTCAGCCGCTCCTCACAAGACTTGTGCTCTGGACCCTTCACCAGTTTTGTTGCCCTTCTTTGGACATGGCTCCGGCCCCTCCAGGTCCTTGAGGGGCTCGGAACCCCATATTTGAGGTGCAGCCTCCCCAGTGCTTAGTACAGGGGCTTGATCCCTGCCCTGGCCCTGCTGGCCACACCAGTGCTTATCCAAGCCGGCATGCTGGTGGCATTCTTGGCCACCTGGGCACACTGATGCTTACAACATGCATTTTGTGTGGACTTACATTTCTTTTCCAGGGGCATAGCTTCAGACTTGAGGTCAACAAGAGGACTCGTGAGGGTAAATCCTGCCTCTTTCCTCATGACTCAAAGCAAGTGGCAGCTTCCCACGTGTCCTTACACTGAGCATTCCGAATGCCAGGAGCCCGGTTTGGTGCTGTAGGCCAACAATGTGCTTTTGGTTGTCAGGAGCTCCTAAACAAAACACTGACATTCTTGTATTAATCCAAGATTTCTGGCTCACTGTTAGATTACAGACTGGCTTGGGAAAAGTTAACAATAATTTCCCTGCTGCCCTGCAGCAAATTCTCCTGCAAAATAGCGGGTAGCTAGAGATAAATATCTACTGAGGGATAGGAGCATGGGGGCATCTGAAACCCTCTTCTGCAGCTAGCAGATAGTCAGTGCCAAGTGTCTCTTCTGATGCTGCATGTAAAGCTAATAACAGTTGTGGCAGTGTTGGATGGAGGAAAGGGGTTAAGAGGTTGAATATCTGGAGCCGCTCTTCCAGATGACTTTATTCAAATCCTGGATCACAAAAATTCGTTAAGGCTTAAGTGCTTCTCGGAATCTTGAAAAAAAAATAAAGCAGACTAATGCTAGTGCAGTGTTCGCTGGTAGTACGGGAGCGCTGGCGCTGGCACATCATGGCTCTAGACTAAAAAATTCCAACTGCAGGGATATAAAGAACATGTGAAAGCTTCTGCAGCCAAGCGCTTGCAATCCATAAACCACAAACCGTAGCTGGGCTTGTGCAGATGGGAAGCGCTGCAGTTCATCAGTGAGCACGGCTGCATATGGAGAGAGATGACTCTGCCTTGCACGATATTTTTGCAGCCTGGGAGACTGCTTCATGCATGAGATGCTGCTATGGTTCAACTGCCTGGGCTGGACTGGGGGACATCGATGGTGTTCAAAGACATTGTCATAGTTGTGCTTATGGAACTGTAGAGTCCCTGGCCCAAACTACGTGTATTCGTAACAAACTGTGAGACGAGGCCTGGGAAAGGATTTACACCTTTCTAGCTACGTCTTGGCCAGTGTAATAAAGAAGTAAGAAGTCACTACGAAAAACTGAGCTGCATTTCATACTTGCTTCTTAGCTGCAGGGAGTGACTGAGCTGCTGGCTGCCGAGCAACGAGACACAAAACCCTCAACACTTAGTCAAAACAAAAGTACTCTCGGTAAGCAGTTAATTCTAAACTAGAGCTTCACTTCTTGGAAGTCATCTGTGAGCTGTCCCCTCACAGAAGGGCACAGTGTGCCTGTATATGACGTAATTGTTCTGGCACCGGCAACCTGCTGTGAACTAACTCTGCTGGGATTATGTCGTTCACAATAATGGAGGTACTGAGTTCATCTATAGTGTTGTCCAAATTAGAGCATCGAACTGGAAACTCCTTGGGCTTCAGGTCCAGTCCTGCTCCTATCACAATAAAAATTGCTTGTCATCAATTAAGTGATGACCTGCCACCTCAAATTCATTCTTCCTTGAATCCTGCCTGACCCAGCGGAGAAGCCTGAAGGACAACTTGGGACCAGTTGTATGAAGAAGGCTATCACCATCTTCACCATGCCAGCTCATGAACGATTTGTCTGTTCATGAATACCACCAGCTGGAAATACAAAATTTGATTCATTCATTTTGCTTTTTAATCTGTCCCTTTTAATATTCATGTTCATTCAGCTGGTGATGTGCAAAACAGGAGACAGTGATTTTGCAGACTACGACCAAGCTGTAGTGACTTGACTGTGAATTACACAAGTAGCGGCAAGTATTTGAAAACAAAATTTTAGAGCATTTCTGTAACGGGAGCCTCCATGAAGTGTACGCTGAATGGAGTAATTCTAACACCAAAATCTCAAAGTTTTGTCAATGTACAATTTCTGTCACTGGGTCTGCTCCAGTGAGTTACGCAGCATCATCGTAGCTCCAATTATCGTAAACTTGAAAAGCCAGTGACCATGAGCACTCGGTATTTATAGAATGCAGAAGTGATAACTGGGACTTTCAATGGAACAATTCAAGCTTCCTGAAACTTTTCCAGCCAGGACAGTTTTCCATCAGAAAATGTCGATACAGTGGAAACTCACTGGGCTATTTCTGGTCCATCGTTAGGCTTAGCATGCCTCTTTACGCTGATGTTGAAATGTATCCTGCTTAATTGATACTGTGGATGACTCCTTCTTGCTCATTTTCTCCTTCAGCCCAGCCCCAGTAAAACTGGAGGTCCATCTTTGGCACTCCAGTGCTGTGCTGGTAAGCATGTAGGTAAAACTTTACTTGAACAGGAGTTTCAAGTACCAAAGCACTTTCTTTACTTAAAAGAAACTTAAAGATAGGAACACGTGGTTGTCAGTGCTACATCCCTTCCCAGTCTAGATTATCTTCATAGAATCATAGATCAGTTTAGGTTGCAAGGGACCTTTCAAACTCATCCAGTCCAACCCCCTGCAGGGAGCAGGGCCATCTGCAACTAGAGCAGGTTGCTCAGAGCCCCCAACAACCTCCCCTGCAATGGGGACAGGGATGGGGCAGCCACCACCTCTCGGGGCAACCTGGGCCAGGCTCTCACCACCCTCAGCATAAAAACCCTCTTCCTTCTCTCTAGTCTAAATCTCCCTCTGTCAGTTCCACCCCATCCCCCTTGTCCTGTCCCCACAGGCCCTGCTCCAAAGTCTGTCCCCATCTTTCTGCCAGGCCCCTTGAAGCCCTGCAAGGCCCCCAGAAGGTCTGCGCGGAGCCTTCTCTTCTCCAGGCTGAACCCCCCCAGCTCTCCCAGCCTGGCCTCCCAGCAGAGGGGTTCCAGCCCTCCCAGCATTGCTGGGGCCTCCTCTGGCCCCGCTCCACCAGGTCCCTGTCTCTGCTGGGCTGAGGCCTCCAGAGCTGGGCCCAGCCCTGCAGGGGGGGCTCCCCAGAGCCCTGGCAGCAGAGGGGCAGGATCCCCCAAGCCCTGGCCCTGCTGCCCACGCTGCTGGGGATCAGCCCAGGGGGGCAGGGGCTGCTTCACTGTGAACACACATCCTGCGTTTACTATCAGCTGACCTGAGCCATGGCGTTTAAATTGGGTTATCATCACTTAGATCACCAGAGTCTCCCACTGTCAAGTGGCTCCTGTGCATTCTGGCAATACCTCTACCCATCCTTCCAGGGCAGCCTCTCTCTGTCTTGCACCGTGCAGGGTAACTCCTAAACTCGATGAATGCTGCTGTCTGACTTCTTGTGAAGCTACGCAAGATCATGTCCCTCTTGTCTTCAGACTCAGACAGTTTTTATAGCTGTTTAACGCTGCAGCCAAAACTTTCCTTCTTACTTTTAAACTTACTCATCTTTAATGTTGGTTCAGCCTGTCTCAGGCTTTCCCTCACTGTCATTCTGCACACAATAGCTGCCTCCCGTGCAGCTTTCCTGGGCCTCGTTAACTCCTGCTGAAGCTTCATATTTCAGATGCCAGTTTAAGGCTTTGGTCATAATCTTCAAAGTAGTTAATGGATCAAGCCTTCGCTACATTAAAGGCTGAATTTTGATCTGTGAGCCATCATGACAGCTGCGTTTCCTTGGGGCGATGTAGATTACAAAGCCTAGGAGGAAGTGTATGAGAGCGAGGAACACGGCAACCTTCACTGAGAGAAGCCAGGGGTGGAAAAAATATTCGGGAGATATTCTACAGATCCAGCCCTTTCAAAACAGAATCACTCAAACATTGCTTTCCCCCTCTCGCCTAGCAAAGAAACAAACCAACAATGCCTCGGCACCATCAGGAAAACAAATTCTGAGCCTTTTTTTTTTTTTTTTCTAGAGCTACCAGAAAGTCTGCTACAAATTGTGCTGCAAGTGCCAAGTTCTCGATTAGCCAAGCACTGGAATATCTTCTCTCCCTTGTCTTCAGCTGCGTTGCTGCAACCACAGAATGTCCCGGTGTTAAGAGATTGTTCGTATGAAGCAGAATCAGCAACAAAACTTAACATAAAATATTCAGCGACAATCAACTCCAGATGAGCAGTCTCTTTGTCAGGAGGGACTTTCTGGAAAGCTGATGATGAATATAGCACACAATTTACTTTTGAAGATAAACTGGACTTTTTTTTCAATCCTATTCTAAGCTAAATCAGTGTATTTCAGCCCTAGTGTTTATCCAAACACAAAAGCCCCACTGGTTAATCTTCCATGGCGGTTCCAACCAACTCAGTCCAACTGGTATAAACACTGCTGGAAGGACTCTGCGTTTACTTTATGTCCATTTGGAATCTGTTTATGGCAACCTAAAAGAAGCTATTCTTATACTGGACTCCAAATGTCAGCCAGCTTCTTGCACCGATATTGCCTAAACTGATTTAAAATAGAATCTTAACGTAAACGAGGGTGACTTTCCTGTAAACTGGGAGTTTCTTCGATAAACTGGAATGTTCAGCGTACAGAATGTCACGTCCCCCCTCTTGTGGCTGCCAGGAAGATTGACAGTGTTGGGGAAAGCCCTCAAATGGATGAGGTTGTCCTGAGGCAAGACCTGGCAACCACCCAGCAGCTGTTTGGGGAATCAAAGATCCAGAAACACAGCTTGGGAAAGAGAGAGGAGAGAAATACCTGAGGCTGTTCATTCGAATAGCAGAAGTTATGATTGCTTTGGAATAAAGTATCTACGAAATTATCAGCTATTTCTGTTAAAATTGCTACACTCGTAGTGTAGTGTGGTATAGAATGGTATACATAGAGTGTATATATTGTATATAGTATATATAGAATCTACTATAGTGTATATATACACACACTAGTAATTTTTTTCTGTTAAAAATCACTATACTAGTAGAATACTACATTATAGTAGTGTATTACCAGGAATGTATTACAATATACTACTATATTACTATATATATATAATATACTATATATAACTATAATATTACTATTACTACTAGTGAAATATCCTAATACATTACTATCAGGACACCAGCATACATACTGCTCTAGCCTGTGCTCAGGGAGGGTACTAGAAAAGGCAAGTTGGTAGGGATGGATAACCAGGAACTGGAGGTGGCTTGTTCGAGGTAAGGGCAAGGAGAGAAGCCCCACAGGATAGCCCAGGGGAATCAGACCTGCAGACTTAGGAGATAATCACAGAATCCCAGCATGGCAGGAGGTGGAAGAGCCCTCTGGAGATCATCTCATCCCACCCCCCTGCTCCAGCAGGGTCACCCCGAGCAGGGGGCCCAGCATCGCAGTGTCCAGGCGCGCTTGGAATCTCTGCAGACAAGGAGACTCCACAACCTCTCTGGGCAGCCTGGGCCAGGCTCCAACACCCTCCCACCAAACAAGTTGCTCCTCCTGCTCAGCTGGAACCGCCTGGGTTCCAGTTGGTGCCCGCTGCCCCTTGTCCTGGTGCTGGGCACCCCTGAGCAGAGTCTGGCCCCAGCCTCTTGCTCCCCGCAGGCCCTTGAGCTCTTGCTCAGCATTGCTCAGCTCCCCTCTCAGGCTGCTCTTCTCCAGCTCAGCAGCCCCAGGGCTCTCAGCCTGGCCTGGCCACAGAGATGCTTCAGGTCCCTTAGCATTTCCACAGACCCTACGGACTCTCCTCGGTATTTCCCTGGAAACTACAGGGTCTGGAAACCACATTTCTAAATAGAGCGTCCCTTTGCATCCTCTGGTGGTAGACTAAAGCTGGACGCAAAGGAGATGCTGAGCATCTGCGCCTCTGCCCCGATGTGGTGGCATAACCTTCATTCATAGTGGTGGGGGCCACACTGGCCTTCCTGACCTGCTCTGCCCGTTCAGCCACTGGAGATGGAAACACAAACCACTGTGACTGTGGGTGGAGTAAACTGTGCTTCTCACAGGTAAGAAAGAGTCGCCTGGGGCTGCCACAGAAGCACAGCTAAATCATATAAAACAGATTCCTGCTGTTATTTGGTACCTGCCTGATGGACCTGACATCACTGAGCAACCATTAGGGGATTTTCATAGAATCATAGAATCTTTGAGGTTGGAAAAGACCCTTGGGATCATCGAGTCCAACCATTAACCCTATTCTGCAAAATACATCCCTAATGTATATATTTACTACTTCATTACTGTTGTTATTATTATTTTCATTTTTCAGTAACGCTGTTCTAGTTTCCTTTCCTAATCGGTAAGTCCCTCTCCTTTATTTCCTTCGTTTTTGGGTGGGGAGGGGGCAGAGAGCGAACGTGCTTAGGGAAGCTTTGAGGTTGCCATGAGGATCTCAGTCCCGCATTCCCAGTTTAATTCAATAGTTGTGATTACTGACACTAGTGTAAGGTTTTCTCATTTGAAACTTTGCCTCTAAAGGCTTGGTGCCAGATGGGTCCTCTACTCTCTTGCTCCATCCTGCCAGGATGAAGTTGCTTCCTAAACTCAGCCACAGCATTTGCCCATTGGCTACTGTACCAAGCACAAGCTCAAACTGGCATCTCTCAATTTCTTTTCACTAGAGATGCAACAGTCCTACCTTGTGAGGATCCACCTCTTCCATGAGAGCACCAGAATTAGGACCCACCTCTTCTGTCAGAACACCTGGATCTGGATCCACTCCTGAGAGCATGAGAATTAGGATCCACCACTTCTATGAAAGCACCAGGACTGAGGAATGTAATAACGTTTATCGAGAGGCAGGGAGGTTCCAGATGCGGGAAGGGAAGAGGAACAGCATCACATAACCTTTGCCAAGCAGGGAGGAAGTCCTCCTTCAGCGCTTTAGGCCAGAAAGAGTAGCTAGGTTCCACAGAAAGAGTAGCTAGCTCCAACCATGAGTTCAGATCATCTCCCAAATTCACAGTGATGAAACAGGGCCGACAGGTCAGTCCACAGGTCAGGGCCAGGATGAGGTCACCTGAGAGTACAGTCCAGTGGCTGCTGGGCAGATCCAAGATCCTGCTGGGAGATCAGTCCGGAGGTGAGGCTCAGCACTGAGCAGCACGGCAGCACAGCCTGGGCCAGTACTGAAGGCTGTACTTAAGTAGAGCTCCTGGGCCCATGTGGAGGATGGAGGCACCAGGCGAGGCTGGTCAAGGCCAGCAAGGCCTCCTAGTGTCCTCAGGGCCCCAAGATCCAGTGCGAAGCGCGCAGGTGACTTCTGGCAATGCCCTCAAAGAAAATGCATAGAGACGAATAAAGAATCCACAAGGGGAAGATAACTGGCTGGGACCCCAAAGTATTGTAGAACTTTCTGCAGCACGTTTTGGAGAGCAACCGTCAGGAGAGAAAGAGTTTGTGCTTGTTAAATACGTAAGGAGTCCCTCTGGCTGCAGTCTGCTTGGGTTTCTGAGAACATTGGGCTTCCATCAGGCAGAACCAGCGTTTGCCCAGTGACCCGGTGGTGACTCACTGTGGCATGCAGCCCTGAGAGAAGGAGAGAGGGACACTGGATTCCAAGTGACCCCGAGTTCCCTTTGTCGCAGTTATTCCCATTGCTTATTAAGTTGAAATGTAGGGTGGGAAAGGACTTCAAGAGGAGAGCTAGGAAAAGGATGAGGCATCTCTTCCATACTGAAAGCCAGATAGGTCTTTGACGACCCACAGGAACAAATTCTTACTGTCATTCAGTAACAATGGGAAAAAATACTGCGGCTATTTAGCGTTACACTGGAGCTGTACATCTGGCTGCACGGCTCGGGCTCTGCCTCGCTGAGCTTGGTTACTCTTCTGTGCTCAGGAACAGCAAAGTGACAAGAGCCAGGCAAAGAAAGGTAACGGTGCAGAAGTTGTCCCTGCTGAATAGCAGAGGCACAAAGTATTCACTGACTGAACACAATGAAAAATGGATGAAACGATTGCAAAGCTCGCTTTTTTCGCATGCATTAATTCAGCCCACTGACACAGACATCCTGGACATCCTGCTCACATGGTTTGCATTAAAGCATTATGAAATCCCAAATTCTGGTGCCAGATGGTTTTGGATTACTTCGCTTGTAGAAAGGGTTTAATTTGGGTGCACGGAAAATGTAAAATACTCTGCTAATAGCTTTAGCAGGACTACATAGCCCGCGCTGGCTTTAGTCATTGGCTGTGCTATTTGCCTTCTGCACGTTACATTCCGACTCACGATAGGACTGCAAGCCCCAAATTCAAATGTCCTGACTTCCCAGAGCAGCCCATGCTCCGTAAAAAGCTTAACAAGACTGATGCGAAAGGAAATATTCCTAAAGACCCACTCTACTGGGAAACCCCACGGTGAACAAAAATAGGCCTCTCTTTCCGAATACACGCCCCCTAAGAATGTCTTGAGCCTGGCCCTGAATGTGAGGCGAGAAAAGAGCGAACGGGGAAAGGTCAGGCCCAGAGCTGCTGCTCCTGCCAGCAGAGCACTCTGCTCGCTTCGCGCCGTCAGCCCAGCGAGCCCTTCAGCCACTATTAACAGGGATCACATTTTTCAGCCGGTCTTTTCTTGGTGCAACAGATGAGCACCAGGGGTATAAATACGGAGTTAACTTGAAATCGGAGCTGTTGGAATTCACACATCCCGTCCTACAGGGGATGAACGGGGTGAGGTGGCCCTTGCACTGGCTGAATTTCACCCTGCATGGACCACCGTCACATCACGTACCACGCAGCTTCTGCCTCGTCATTGCTCAAATATAGAATTACTTCCTTGATCCAGGCACACTCACAAATGCTAGTGCAAAGTGTTGACCTGGTTAAACCAGCAGCTTTCTGGGATACAGTAATAAAAAGAAGCTGCATTGTATTTTACTTTAAAGTTCCTTCTTTAACTGGATGTGAATTTAGTTTGCTTGTTTGTTTGTCTGAACATACCCTGGATGGGGAAGCCAGTGACTGGCTAGAGACAGTCTTTCTCTCAGTGTCCCCTTTTCTAGTTTTTCAGAAATAACCAGCTTATTTTCCAGGGAGCACAGAAGTACAGGGTGTGACATTTGACCACTGCTGTTGCTCTCAGAGACATGAAGGGAGGTGGGACAGCTTGCACAGAGGGATTCTCCCGGCTCTGCTCAGCTGCTTCGCGCAGTTTTCTCTCCCCCATTTTCTACACATGTTGTTTCCCTGAGCTCCAGCGTAAAGCCCAGAAAGAGTGGTGTCAAATAGAGAAACAAAGCAGGAGTTTCAGATCGAATTTTGACAAGTTTAGTGCTGCCAAGGAGCCTGCATTTCCAGTTGTACAGACAGAAAATCACTGACTTACCTTACATTTGATCAGACTCCAAGCATTCTAGAACAATGACTCAAGAGTCATTTTTCTGTTAAGTTACTCTCTAAAAAGAAAGTGAAACAAGGTAAAACTTAGGAGCCTTGTGAGCTGTCATCAAAAGCTTTGCGCTGCGCAGATCTACACAGGAGAGTGGGCAGTCACAAGATTACAGAGGAGCCATGACTCCGTGCACACCCATCTCTGCAACAGAGTTCCAGTTGGGTTTCCCTTGCCCATGCAACTCCAAGCGGCTGTTGATGTCAGCTCAGGCTGTACTAAGGCCCAGAATTTTTTGGAGAGGTGGAGGTGGGGAGGAGTAAGAATAATATCAACCAGCAAGTCAGGCGCTAACGAGGTACCATGATCTTGCTGAGGTCAGCATCACACCCAAGGCTCAGAAAGGCTGACTGCGATGGATTAAGTCATAACCTCAGAGCCGAGCGTGTGTTGATGGGTTTGCACAACACCTCTCTGGGTTATGGGGTGGGGTACATTTCAGGAAGGGATTTTCAGAAGTAAAGAGTCAGTAGACTCAGATGTAACGGTAGGATGGGGAAGCACATGAAGCAGATACAAAGCTGTCACGGCTTGGGGTCAGGGCACCCCCCAAATCTGTAACAGAACGCTCTCTCCCCCTCCCCACCCAAAAAGGGAAGAAAGGAAATAAAGGAGAGAGACTTATCGATTAGGAAAGGAAACTAGAACAGCTTTACTAAAAAAATGAATAATAACAACAATAATAATAAAAAAGTAAATATATACAAATNGTTCTAACCCAAACCAGGACAAAAGTTTAACATTGCCTTTTGATGCAGGCAACGCATCTAAACATTTTTTAGGGTCTGCATTAGCAGAAACTGTTCTTGAGCAACATGTGTTTCAAATGGATGATGAGCATGGAGACACTTGGATGAGTGGTCTGTTACACTCTTTAAACCCTTGTCGTTTAGCCTGATTTCTATGACTTCCTCACTTTGTCATCTCTCCACTGGCTCCTCTGTCTATCTAGAGGCAGTCCAAAGAGGGAGAGCGTACCATCTATTATTTACTAGCAGACTCTGTGGTGTGTTGCTTGTGACTCTACCAAACTTCCATCATTTTCCTACACTTTTCAAGATGAATGTCTTCCCCTGCCTGGCTAGACACACACTCAGTTTATATTGGGACAACTTAAGAAAACCGATTCAGCAATTTTGAAGGATGATCCTCGGCTTAGAAGAAATTTCTGTGACCTCTTTTCTGGTAACTCCAGTGCTCTCACGCTTCAGGGTTAGGACTTGCCTACAGCTATGGTCACTCCTCACTTCTCAGTGTCTCAGACATAGAACCTTTGAAAACGAAGCATACACACTTAGTCACTGCCTGTGAAAGCTTCATTTCTGTGACCTGTCTGGTATCACACAGGTGATCTGTGACACAAACGTGGAGAGAATTGTTACCCAAAAATCTCTGAGCCATGAAATTGCCCTTTACCTTCCCTTCCCTGTGGCCTCCTATCTTCTTGTGCCTCTCCCAGCTTTTCCAACATGGTAAATGTTCCATTGGTGTGCAGCCCCCGTTCGCTCCAAGGAGGAGGCTGGCAAAAAAGAGCACTGAATTATTTCACTAAAGGCTATTGTAATTCTGTTTGCATGATTCCTAAACTAAGGTAGTATAAACAAATGTAACGCTAGCATGTCCCAATTTTGGAGTGCCTGGTCTGCAACCTTCTGCATGTATTCTAATAACTAGGGTCATTTTCTGGATGAATTTTGTCTAGAAATTCATGTGCATCACCGCAGCTCCTGTTTCTAGCAGTCTCACTGCTCAGATATGCAGGCCTGAAGAATGGACACTTATATTCACCAGTACTAATGGACTGGCCAAAAGGCACTTTCCTGTCTTAGCAGAGGGAGGTTTCATTTCATTAAATGAAAACTTAATGGAAGAGCCCACTCAGCCCTTCCCTTTATACACGTGCAAGGGAAGGAGATTTCCGCGTCCACCAGACAAGGAATGATGAGCTGTGTGATTAATACACCTCCCTGTTCTTCTCTCACATTGAAAACCTGTCCAGACTTGCTGGAACCGTCACCTGCAGGGAGCACAGATCCTTAGCTCCACGCAGAAGCAGTTGGGGTATCGGTTGTGGCAGTGCTAAGAGATTTCAGTCACCGGGACCACCTACAGCTCAACTTGGAGACGTGCAGAGAGTTAAGTTACAGTCACAAACAGGGTGGAGGTCCTGTGTTTCAGGTCTCCATTTCAAACCAGACACATGGAGCTTTTAATTACTCCTGGAGGCTGGCAGGAGTTTTGTGACCACAAACCTGTTCATCAAGTTGGCTAATTAACGTATTTGTTTCTGAATATTCCAGTGTCAACGTTAGTCACTGTAGGAAAGTTTGTAACAATAGAAGGCACCACCCAAGGTCATTCCCAACTCAAAATATGAAAATACATTCTTGGTGTGCTTTCCATTCGCTATCGCTTTTATCGCTTTTCCCACTTTGAAGCTGACTGAGAAGCTGCCTCCAGGAAAACGAATGTGACCCCAGCAGATAACGTGTTTCATCCTGGTATGTGCTCAGGAGAAAAACACATGATAATTTGGGAAAAAAATAACGCCTCCTTTCTTCAAAGGCAGAAACCAGATAATTCTATTTATTCGTCAGTTTTCAGGGTTATCAGAGTTTTTTCTCTCAATTTTCTCTTAACCTCCTTTTTCCTCTCTTTCGCTAAATTCCAGCATTGTGTCGTTTTCAGGCTCACAGTGATAAAAAATCCTTCTGGCTGACTCATTTTATTAGTATGAGCAACCTTGGAGATGGATGTTTATGATGTAATTATACCTAGACTTTCAGTTGCCTGCATCTTTTTTTTTAAAGAAGACGTTAATATGAAGTGTACTTATTAAAGCTGGTGATAATACTAATAATCATAGGCTGAGTTCTTGCATATTTAATTACTATTATGTGATATCATCGAGTAGGATGCTAGTGAGGAAAACCAATCTGTTCTTTTGTGTAAAGAGAGGCTTTTTACTCCATGCTATAGAATAACAAATTCTGTAAACAAACACCATTTCTGCATAATTTTCTTAGATAATTTTATTTTTTATGACATTTATATAAATTCCAAAGCAGTCATCATATATAGTATACGTTGTACTATCACCTTGGAATTAGAGATGTTTTCTCCTTCAGCAGCAATCCTGTTTATCTTCCATTCCAAAGATGTTGTAGAGCTGCGCTAAGAGTCGTCAAGCTCTGAGGAAAAAAAATGCCTTAAAAGTGTGAAGTCTCATTGCTTCTGTAGTAAGGTAAGAAATTCAAACAGCATTTCCACACGTCCTGAAAGACTGGGATTTACTCCGACTCTTCCATCAAAGACTAAGATCCTCCAAAAATCAGTATTTTGTCTTTAAAACTCATCAAGTATTTAAGCCGTGCTTCAGGTAGACTTCTTCCTGCCCTCTTCCAGATGGGTATCCCTATTTATCGGGCACTACTGTCCTTCCCTTGCTGTGAATGAATGAGCTCTCCTTGAGCTGGATAGCGACTCTTCACTCCTGTTCCTTATAACACAGCTTGGTCAGGCTACAGAACATGCAAGAGAAACATCTTTCTTTTTAGTTGTTTGTTTCAGCCAGTTTGGGATATAACAGCAATTTTAATAATAATAGTATTTTTCCATTATGAGCCATGGAAGTCACTTTTGTGAGGTAAAGGAGTGGAGATACGTTGCCCTGCTGTGGCACTGACAGAGCAAGACTGGAGCTGGTTACAGATCACAAGCTACATGCAATACCTGGGCCAAGTATCTCCTGCATTCTGTGCAATTCTGAAGTCACACCAAGTGTGTGAGTGGGTTTTCCAGCCACTCCAGAGACCACACGGGAAGAGAAAACATCAGGGGAAACAGAATCTCACTGTACACAACTTTACAAAATAGAAACAACCAGCTTCTCTACAGGCCTGATGCTTGGAAACCTACTCCAGTTTCCACTGAACAGGGGTTTAAGGAATTCTAGCCTTAGGTTGATGAGATAAACCTATGAAGATCCAGGACTGTCCTTCTCTTTGTGCGCTGTTGATGCAGCCCCTGGTCTAACCCCGCTGTGCTGGCTGCACAGACAGTCTCTTTGCTTCCACACATGCAGATACCCACTGAAGAGATGTCCAAACAGCTGGAGATGCGCAAGGCCACAGTGATGGTGGCGTTTGTGTTCAACCTGTGAGTGTCACAGGGACAGAACTGAAGTTCTTAAATGTATCATCATGTTTCCTTTAATCCTCCCGGACCTTTGTTTCTTCCCAAGCAATGTAAAGCAACGTGTATTGTGCAACACACGGCTCCTGTCTAGACTTTATTTGCGACACCTTAGTACATCTCCACCGACCCTTCTGCACCCATGTCCCTACACACACCTCCAATGCCTAACTGCAAATCCAGACAGTTTTCAAGCTGAGGAGCAGAACTGAATATATTTAGTGTGAGAAGGAAGGTCTTTTAAGAAGGAAGCGCTCTGGCAAACATTTAAAAAGGTCTAATGTTAACTGGAAGCCTTCCTGCATTCACAACAGAGAGGAGTTTATGTAAAAGTAGTAAGGCAAACTTTTGGAGACAGCTATTCCTTGATTCCCTAAGACTAATGCACCACAAGATTTTATGAATAATCAATTCAAAAAGCTGGAAAACAGAAGAAAATTATTTGTTTTTACAGAGCAGAGCACAGCTATTGAGAATTATGAACTACGTGTTTATACAGCAGACCATCTGTGCTCACATGTAAATCCTCTTCTGAAATTCAAGCCTCAGGTAGCTAGCTGCTAAGTTACATTTCACACGTTAATGAGAAGCGGCTTAGAAAGTAAAGATAGTCCCTTCCTAAGTAAAGTAATTGCTTGAAAGAGTGAAATGGACTCAGAGGAAAGGAAAACAGCACCGGCCACAGTGCAAAAGCAGCGCAGAGCACATCCTGAGCAGAGCTTCCCCAGGGTCCGACTGGCAAAGGTGCCTCTCAGTCCCACCACACTGGATTTGGAGCTGCAGGGCCGCTCGCCGGCGCTCTGACAGCCACAAAGCCCTCGACACCTTTACGGTTTTGCAATGTCTGTTTGCATTTCTGAGACTGAAATCCTTAAAACAACTTGTGAATATCCCAACAGGGGAAGAGCAGAACCTGGCTGTACGTGTTGAGAAGAAAAAGATGCTTCGTAGGTTTAGGATGATGTCACTTCGTAAAAGCTTGCACTGAAGCTGAAGATCTTTTCTGTTGGGTTGCAGCGTTCAGGTCTGTAAGCTTAGCCTTGTTGATACCAACAGCTGGAAGATTGTATTGTTATACAATTATGAGGAGAATATTGTTTCATTTCTATCTAATTCATATGGAATTAACGTGGAAAGAGAGGAAGCCAGGACAACGTACACAAGTTTTTACCTGTAAATCTTAGCATCACAGAATTACAGAATGGGTTGGGTTGGAAGGGACCTCAAAGATCATCCAGTTCCAACCCCCCTGCCATGGGCAGGGACACCTCCCGCTAGAGCAGGTTGCTCAGAGTCCCATCCAGCCTGGCCTTAAAGGCTGCCAGGGATGGAGCATCTCCACCTCCACAATTCCAAGCACAGGATGGTTGTGCTGCTGGTGAACCCCGCAGTATCTGGGCTATGTTGACCCTGTGACATTGCTTCACCTGTGTTATTGCTCTAACTTCCAGCTCATTACATAATTAAAGAAACTCTAGGGCTTAAAGCAACTTAACAGCTCTTCAAGCTCAGCCCTGCAGAGTATCTAATATACACATCTCGACCATAATGTTTAATTCTGATATGTCTGCCCTGAGGCTTTTTGCTACCTTCAAGCCAAGCTCATTTTTACGACCTTCTACTCATCCTCATCTCCTAGTTTCTCATGCATTTAAAGTGAGACATGCCTATTTTTAGCATATAAAAATATCTTAGGAACTACAGAACCGTTTGTCATCTCTGCTGGTCGGGTCTGCTTGTTTTCATTTGTTAGTTGGTTGAAATGACCATGGAATTCAGTTATCTTTTTTCTGTGGATAATGTTTACATTTTTTAGAGAATTTCTGCCTTGCCTGTGCGTTATTTACACTGCTCCTTCCCGACAGGCATACCCCCGACGCTGGCTTGGCACAGCTTTAAGTGAACATCTTTTTTAATCACTTTTTGGTTATCAAAAGAGTATCTGTGATAATTACATTGGTACTTCTTCCTCAGATTTAATGCAGCGGAAAGGATGCTGTCATTTTCATATCCACATGTCAATAAGAGGCGGGATCGCTTCGCTCGCTCTCATACACGCTCTGTGTTATTTCAGGTAGAACACCACACTGACAAAGAAAACAACAGAGCAGAGAAATCTCTGTAATATTAACACCAGCTTTTCTCCCATTCAATGCCTGTCTTCCTACATAGAATTTATGTCTGAAAAGAATGTGGCTATAATATTTTCCATTCAGTTATCACGCTGCTAAATCTTTCTTGGCAAGGATTGCGATAAGGTGAAACAACTCAATTGCTTGCTTGACAGATTATTCCAGTAAAAATGTAGCGGAAAAACCCCAAGTTCTACTCATTATTTCAGTAATGAGATGTAGGGGGGGGGAGTTCTAATCGTCTTTGCTTTGGCAGGCTGCAAACAGGACACCAAATGGGATATATTTAATAAATAAACACTGCAAAGTCTCCGATGCACCAACAGCCAAGTCCTTACTCAGCCCCCTCTTCCTGAAATCATCTGGAGTCCAGTCAAGCACAGATGAAGAGCCTGTTTGGGTTTCGGATCCAAGCTGAGGGTTGCTGCATCCAGACTAGGTTAAGAACCCGATACTGCGGAGAGGGGGCAGCAGGAAAGGGCAAAGCAGCCTCGCTTTTGTGTTTCTCTTCCAGGTCCCGGATGTCTCGCAGGCAAGTCAAGTTAGAACAGTCTATTTTTCGTGTGGAGAAGACAAGACAAGCACTAATGGGGACAAGTTACTCCT
>WEIS01067772.1:0-12881 GCA_013389965.1 Todus mexicanus | reverse complement strand
TGACCGTTAATTTTTAATTTAACTTTATAATTCTATTATCCACTGTATTTTAGAACAAGTAAGTTAAGGCAGACACAGTATATCTGTATATGCTGTATAAACTTGTATGTTTTATATACACAGATATGGTTTTTCTTTATGAAATGTTTTGACCTTCTGAGAGGACATAGAACTTATTGAGCTATTTCATACTCTTCACTGTGTCCACTGTCCAGAGCATCATCTAGTTTTTCACTGACAGGTCCTTATTATTTTTCTTGTATCAGAAAGACACAGTTCAGTTATAAGTTATTGTCAATTTTATGTTAAACTAAATATTGCTTCTGTTGTGCTGTATAACTGCTAATATGCTTTAATGTAAGCAGTCTTTTTCTGAAACACCAAAACTTCTAAATTACTTCACAAAGTTGACTACAAAGTGCAGAAGGTGCTATGTTCTATATCATTATCTGATAAGTTTCTTTTCAGACCAAATTATTCCTGCATCTACAACCTGTAATTTAAGTACATCTACAATCCATTGTTAAAGATTCTTATTAAATAGTCTACAAAAAGCACAGATCACAATAACTACTACGTCCATATGTCTTGCAAAACACAGCATGAAAGACAAAAACACAATGTCAAAGACAAGTAAAAGATATAATGGCGTTTTCAGGACTGACTGTCAAAACAGAAAATCAGGTACCAAATATGCCCAAGGAAGCATCAAACTGATCCATTTAAGGTCTATTACTAGTTTACTCAGCTGCAGACATGTCCCTGGCATTTCTGTGATTACAATGCTTTGTTGTATATTGATTAAAACCGATTTACAATATACTTTTTCTCATCCAAGAAGAAAATTAAACTTATACCCTTATTTTCCTAGTGTAACAATAAAGTAAAATTTTACTTAAAATTCAATAAATATTATATAGTAAATTAATTTAAATATTATATTTGAATATGTATCTGTTATAGATAAGGTATATATGACATATATAACATACATATTACAGATGTAATTCATTTTATTTAAGATATAATAAATGATTTTTAAAATGATGAGGTTTGCTGCCTTTAATATGTTTAATCTAACAAAATGAGTGTTTCAAAAAAATCCCACTGGCTTTTATGCTACACATACACTGGGTCAGCTCAACAGAATATACTGTATTAAATAAAATGAATAGAAGTAAGGATTAATATTCTCAATACAGTCTCAGCTTTCATATGATTCAACATCCACTGAAATAATTGGAAGCACTCATAAGAGTTACACTGCGTTTTGAAACAGGCCCCAGGCAGATCATCAATGCTTCTTTGACTCCACATACAGAGCCTTCTCTAATGGCAAAAGTGTAAGAAATGTCCAACAAGAGCAGACTAATTGTTCCACCTTGTTCACTACTTTGTATCCAGCTAATGACAGGTTTTGAAGGAAAAGTAGAAAGCATTAGGTTGTATAATGCTGTAATAAACACTCCTGTTTCTGTGCAAGGGGAGAAATATATTCCTTAAAGCCTCGTGATTGACAGATCTTATAATAAGTTTTGTCCTAGCTACTGCTACTGCAAGTGTTATCCCTGTTGAGCTTGATTTTTAATCAGCTTTTGCACCTGTCAGAATAGTAGCTGGTGCCAGTCAATTTCATAAGTTAATTATATGTTGGGCACAAGAATTTATTAGCCTTTCCAATGCTTAAAAATCAAAGGTCAGATTCCCTTTCTGGGAGATTAACTACACTGATTATAAAAGCAAATGTGTAGCAAAGGCAACTTCATTTGTTCAGAGACAGAAACAACTCAAGTAATTAATCATTAGCCAAACTGATGTTAATGGAGCCACACTAATTCACACACTCAGGATGAAGCTCATACTCAACTCATATTTCATTTACTGATTTTTCCAGTCTACCAGGATGTACTGTATTGATGATTGGAGGGTTAATCCCACTTTTCTTGACTTGACTCCTGAATGGGATGTACATTTGCAAGAGCAAACGTTACACGTAGTTATTTTTGAATTTCTGAATGTCTTTGCACTGGGAACTGACGACTTTGACATTTCCAGGGCTTAAAGAAGGAGCATGTATATATAGTTCTGTGAGTTTGCACAAGATATATTGTTTCTGTCACAAATTCCTTGCATGACTATGCACTCTGTACAAGACTGCAGTAAGAGTATTGCTTGATTGTTAATGTTTGCTTTTGGCCTTCCCACATATATTGAATATGTCCATGTTTTTATCAGCATCAGATGATCTGTATTTTCCAAAAGTGCAACTGGAAATACATCTTTTCAGTATTCCAGTATTTTACAGTTTTTCTACAGGCTTAGTAAGCAATGCTTCCTCATTTGACCTTTCTGGATGACCTCGTTCTCCTCCGAATATAAAGGGAGCTTAAGGAGATTAGGATCTGAAAACTAAGGGTATTGTTTATGAATTATTTATTATGTCACTAACAACATTTATTTCATAGTTCCAAATTGCTTCCTCATGCACCTAAGTTGACAGTTCATGCAAGGCATGATCTCATTGGGGCAGGTTGTCCTGGCAAAAGCAGCTACACTTCTCCTGTTGCAGTGATGAGTACTCACAAGCACTCCAGGCTTCTTAGAACACCTTCATCCTAAATGTTGTATAGGCACAGGCAGAAGAGACTTTGGCCTACTGCTGCCTTCTTTGTCTTTATGTAGTTTTTCAATTTCATTTTCCCTCTTTCCTATTTATCATCGCATTCTCCAGTAAAGCGAGGTCCATTTAGTACGAAAGAATACATCTGCCATTAGACCTTGAATTGATGGTGTTGTGTGGAATAAGTTTTCTTTCAAACCCTTCCTGCAAAGAGTTTTGGCTGTTGCAGGTATTTTCTAATATTCACTTCAGGTCAACTGCTTCCATTGGATACCAGGCAAACTCATCTTCTCTGACAGAACATACATGCAGAATGCCTAACAGCACAGTTTAATTCATTAGTTTCTGTGAAACCAGAATAATTTGACAGATAGGAGAAAATTTGCTCTGAATTTGCACTGTAACAAAAGAAAGAATTTCCTATCCCTGTTTCCTCACCCCTTTCTTCTCTCTGCTAATTTTGGGAATGTTTTTTTTCTTGATGTTCTTATGATGGAGACATTACTGTTCGCTAAAAGACTGATAAATTCTGCTAGTAACATATTTCAGCATGACAATGTAAGCAGGTAGCATGATGAATCATCCAGAGGCAAGTCAAGCTTCAGAAGATGGAAAAGACAAATCTCACTAAAAAGCACCACGACAATGTGTTTTCCAGCCAAGAGGCATTCAGTGCACTCCTAGCTTAGAAGATACTTGGCAGGGATATTCATACCCCCTGAGTCTTCTTTAGAGTACTTTGATATTGGTCATATCCACCTGATTTACTCATGTCCGTGTTTCTGGAATGCCGTCATTTACTTATGACAGCAGTCCCCTGACACTTAAAATCATATAGGTGAAAGAAAGAATCAATCCATTTTAAGTATCTTTTGCATTAAGTAAAATACACTGTCACCTGAGACAGCGTTAACAATGCCTTCCAAATAAACAGCAAGCGCACAGCATCATCACTCATGGTTTTTTTGCCTGGGTTTACTTCAAGCATCAACTGATTCAGCTGCATCACAAACAAAAGAAACACTTTTAAATTATTATCTCCCCTTTATGAATGAGGAAGAAACCAGGCATGTGAATGCCACGGCACTAGAAGCATTCTCAATCAAATTAGTCTGAGATTCTAGTAGAAGTTTCCAAATACCAGTTAAAAGTGTATTTANAAAGAAAAGAAAAGAAAAGAAAAGAAAAGAAAAGAAAAGAAAAGGAGAAATTCACTCCCAGTACTTGATTTGGATCAACCTTTTCCCTGTCCTCTCGCACACTGCCCTTGTGATTATCTGAGCAAATTAAATTGACACAGGGGTGCAGCCAGGATGAGTTCCTGGAGGTTTGTATTGTTTATTCTTCTGCTTTCTCATATTTAATATATGAATCTGCAATTTTGGAGGAATTTAACTTTGTGAGAGTCAGTCAGTTGCTGTTCTCTCTGTAAATTTGCACAGCTCATGCAATCCCTGAGGTCAGGAATATCACTGCTTGGAAAGAACGAGAAGAGCGGGGAGGGGAGGAGGGAAAGAAAAAATGCAACTGGAGGCTGAAGTAACAAAGAACTCATCTTTAGGACTTCATGCAGCTGAAGAGGAGGTAGCGAGGACCTCCTTTACCATTAACATTACTAAAGTATTTTAACACTAAAGGCAATCTGTCATTTTGTGTAAATTCTCTTCTGCTTCTATAAACACAGCCGTAATCAATTAAAGACCTACTTGTGAAGGAGCTATTGTGTGCAGTTCCATTCAGACATTGCTGAGTTGTCTTTTAGACAGCCTGTGGGGAAACACTGGTAAGGTGATGGGAAAGTTCAAAGTGCCTAACTTTTCAATGTGGATTTTGTTATTGCGACTTTGTTCTCTCTTTTTTTTTTTTTTTCCTTTCTTTTCCATATTTCTTATCATAGCCAGGGTGAAAAATGGATGATACATCTCTATGCATTTAATATTTATTACATGTTCTGCTTGGGAGGTTCTGCAAATATTTTAAATGATTCACTAATGTAATTCCTTGGGGGATTTATGCATGGCAGCGTATCAATTAATAGTTTGCAAGTACAGAAAGAACAAACAAAACCTGTAGAAACTATACATACATACACACATATTTGTGATTGTGCACATGGGCTCAGTGCCTAACATGTTTGACACCAGTCCAGTGCGATTTTGTGCAGTGAAATAGAACCTGATTTACAGTATTGTGAAGATAAGAATTAATTTCTGCCTGACACAAGCCCTTCAAAAAGTCAGAGTTCAATTTCATATTGACAGAAACAGTCAAACAGAACATTACAATGACTCAAATTAATTTATTTTTTTATTATCTTTCTATTGCACTTGATTACCTGTGCCTTCTGAGTCCATGTATTTTACCAGTCTTTGCCGAATGAACCAAAATAGACAAGGAAACTTGAACTTAACCTTGGTTATTTTATTTTCTTTCATTTTTCTCAATGAAGGAAAAAGCACGGTTAAACAGAAAAGTGTGTATAAGGAGACAGCTACCCCTGGTTTATGAGCTTTTTTCCCCCCTTAAAAAATACTGGGAGGTCAGTAAAACTGAAATACAAATGGAGTTTAAATTTTTTTCCATTTTTTTGTGTTTGCATTAAAAATCAATGTAATGAAATTTTAAGCATAGACCCCACTTAAAAAAAAAAAAAAAGACAAAGAAAAAAGAAAAAAGTAGAGATTTAAGGATATTTGTGTGGAAAAAACCCCAAACAAACAGGTAGATCATACCTGTAGAATCTGGATTTCAATGGACTTTTTGATATATTTACTTTTGGATCCATTGCCAATCTTCACTGCATAGTCAGGTAGGAGTGAGATCCTCACAGAAAAGTATATTTCATAAACACACTGCCTGGGGACTCAAGCATGACAGCGCCTTATTCCAAGAAAAGTCACTTAAAATTATCATTAGGCCAAAAAGTCTTTTGGCATGGTGTAAATCATTTTGAAGGGATGGTGAAAAAAGAAGGAAAGTCTGGAGATCAAAAAGAAATTATATTCCTTAAAAACAGTGAAAAATCATAGATCATGACAAGCATACTTCTTATACACTGCCTTAGCATCTACCAGTTAAGAGGAAAATGAACAGTAGCTTTTTCTAGGACAGACTGAAATGCAGCCATGTGCTATATTAGTGCTAGCCAGCAAACTTTCTAAACTTCATTTTTCTTTGAATGACAGCTTTTTGGAGGTTATACAGGAGAGCCTTGGTGCATATACCAGGCACTTTGTAGATGAGTCAGGACACCTTAACTAAATCCATTCATTACTCTGTCCCCATTGGGACAGGCAAAAGCTGCCAATTTGATGTTGGTAACGTCGATGCTGCATTAGGGAATTGGCTAAGCCTGCCAGAATTCATTCCTGAACTTTAACAGCCACAAAAGAGTATTTCTCTGTCGTCTGTATTTGATTCAGAGCCAGGTCCCAAAAGGACAAGCTTCCTTTTGTGTGCCATCTATACCAGGGTCTAAGGACACACAGTGCTACAACTTTTTTTTTTTTTTTTTCTCAGCTAGATCACAGGAAACATCTTTAAAAGGAAAGAAATAAAATCCCAAATACCATAAATTATACTCCTGAGCTTTCTGAGATACATTATTTCTTAGCTTTATTATTACATTCTGGTCCATACTTTCAGAAAACAATTGCAGTCACTTTATTGTAATCTCAGTATTTAATGTCAATAGAGTGTTACCATTTGGAGATTAAATGAAGTCTGAAACCAAAACAGAGAAGAAAAGTATTTATACAAAAAAATAAAATTTCCAGTGCTTCAGCTCACTAAGCACAGTACTTATTATCATCAGTTCATATTCAGGTCATATTCGTCCTTCCTTTGAAAAACAACCCCTTATCTATCTGGTTAAAAATTTACTAATATTATTCATCATAACTTTGTGTTTCATATTTGCATGTTCTGCATCTATTGTGCAATATGTTAAAGATTTCGTGACATTAGATCAAATACTCCTAATAATGATTATGAAAAGTTCTACACCTTATTAGCATCACCAGTCCATCCTGGCAACACCCTCAATTCATTCTATAGAAAATACCTTAGAAATTTAACAAGTAGGACTCTTAGATAGTAAAACTGTTGGCCAGCCCCAGTATCTCCTAAAAGTGATTTGCGTATGTGCTTGTATTTCAAATGGTTTTAAAAATACCAGAGTATTCTCACAGCTTCAGCTCCCAGCTTTCACCCTAGAAGTGACTTTTTGCTGAAGCAGCATCATCTCTCTGAACTCAAATACACTCACTGTATCTTTTCCTTCTATTCAAGTACAAGCGTATTCTCTTAGAAATGTTTTTCAAAATGCTTATTAAAAACACAGCCTTATTCACATGAAAGCACACAAGTGCTATAAATGCTAAGGATAGAGACAGGAACAGAGAAACCTGTGTGTGGAGGGCTAATCATAGTTCAGACCCAATGGTTTTAGTGGTGAAGCCTTCCTTCTCCTTCCCACCCACTCGGCAGGGGCAAGCAAAGGAACCCAGAAAGGGTGAGGCCCAGTCACTATAAACGTTCAGATGTTTAATGAATGTGCCATGGCTTTCACCCACTAACTGCAAGGCCTTCTCAAGCAGGCTCCAAATTCCTGCTGAAATGAAGACTTTCTTTCCTGGCCTAGGCCTGGCATTCCTGGGAAACAATGGCCCTTTTCAAGTCGCCTCTGAAATTTCACAGGTGAAGGGAACAGGGCAGTCATTTGATCCCATCCACGAGGAGCCTGTTAGCGTTTTAAAAAGCGAAGACAGAGTCTATCATGACAACAGTGGCAAAAACTGGTTAGTGACAGAAAAAGGCAACCTAGACCCACAGCTCATGAGACCCGTGTGGAGCATAAATAAGTTGTCTTTTTCATCATGCTACAACTTCTTTCTCAAATTTTCTCAAACACGAACCACACAACACACAGAACTCAGAACACAGGTTTCCAATTTGTATCATAAGCTTCAGAACAGTGATTTTTATACCTCATTTAGCCAGAATTTCCCTTTGAGACAAACCAAATTAAAGGAAGCCATTGCCAGGATATAGTATTGTGTATGGAGAACACTTATAAGTAATACATGAATTCAGTCTTTAGTGCAATCTTTAGCGGCCTTATTTCAGAAAGACAAGCATATCACAGTAATTTCAGTTGACTGGTTATATCAGTGTTATCAAATTCATTAGAAAATATTTGGAAGTATATTTAGAAAACTTAGGAATGGGATGCTACGAGCACCACCTGTGCACTGATAACATAATGCACCCAGAGCATAGAAAGACTGGATTTGTAGATCCCCTGTACTCTAAACATCCAAATACAATACTCTAATGGGACACGAGGGCTCCAAGTTCTCTGAAGAGAACGGCAAGATGGCGGAAGCCTTCCAAACAGTTTGAGGGATAGGAGGTAAATATTCATTATTATTGGTTCTTAAACTGGAATGTTTTACCAATTCGTGTTACAGAAGATGATTTTCTTCCAACAGTTTAAAAATAAATAAATAAATAACCTCCCAGCTCACTTTAATCTAGTAGTTGTTATATTAAGAAGTATTTTGCCTCTAAAATTGAGAGAACTCGTGCACTGTCTGTCTACAGCATATCCTAAAGGATATTATATTTATTGAAATTTTTTTAGAAGAATCTGAAGTCTACTCAAATACTGAAACTCATTAAAGAGTTCAAATTTGAACCACTTTCTGAGAGCAAACCCAGGTGAATTAACCAGATCATTTCAAGTTCATAGGTAAGATGATAAGGAATAGTTAAAGAGAATATTTGAGGCAGTTCATGTGACTAAGATGAGAAGCCATTACCTGCTGTTACCTACAGGAATCAGGAGCAGTTTTGTACTTAACATGCAGAAGATACTTTTCCATTTTAAGTCCATCTTCATCTTACAAGTTAGTTTTATAATTATTTCTAGCCATTTCACTGAGATAATCCTGCCAAAGCGGACCGTAAACACCGACAAGAATTTCTGAAGGGAAGCAAAACTTCTGTACCTTACTCTTTCCTATTTCCATCCTTCGTTTCGTCTTCTCTCACAGTGTACATGCATACGGTCTTTTATGATTCTTTTACGAAGAATCAGTGAAGTAGAGATATTCATTAGCTACATCATCAGTGGTGATTATGTTACCATTGCTGAATACCTGGGCAATTATTATATTTGGGCTTGTATTCCTTGAGCTCTTCCCAGAATACTTTGTCATTACTGGAAAAATATATCTAGTTTCCTGCCTAATTTCTTGGAAACCAAAAAGCTGAAAATCACAGCCTGAATTTCTCTCCCTATTACTGACAGCTTCCTCCACATCATTAGGCTGAACAGCAGCACGCTCAGAAGGCGGCCCTGAGAGAGACAGTCAGTGCAGGCCGGGTGAAGCACAGGGGGAAGCTGCCAAGGAATTGCTTCTTGGGTGAACAGGGAACAAGGGAGCTCTGGAATGTGGTCACAGGACTTGTGCTGAGGTGTTTTCCAAAGAAAGTGGGTCAGTCATGCCACCCTTACAAAGACTGGTACAGCCTCCCACAGGGAGAAGATTGTTTTACAGGGGCACTCCACCCATACTGGCAGAGAAACGGGGCTTATTGGCACAGGGAAAGACTAGTTGGTGGTCAGCTCTCCTTGGGGAAAGTCTGACTGAAAAGGCTGGAAGTACTTGCAGAGGTATGTGAGGCAAAGAATGGTGTTAGAATACTGTTGCTTTGGGACGTTTTGGGTTTTGTTATTTTGTTTGTTTGTTTGTTTTTCTCGTTGTGTTTATTTGTGGGGTTTTTTTGTTGTTATAAAATTAGATTTAGTAACTACAATATTGGGTAACACAAGGGGCTTTAGAATGACCTGAATAAGTCTTTTGTCAGCCTTGGTCTTGCTTTACCACAAGAAGTCCTCAGGATCTTTCCATCATTGTCACACCTTGGAGTTCCCTTACAGTTTTTCTGCAAGGCTCCTTTTTCATACTGAGTGTGAACTGTTGATGGCTTGTGACTCTGAAGAAAGCAGAAAAAGGAACACCTTACTATTTGGAGTATCATTAGTCCCATTCAGTTCCTTTATTTGTACGTGTGGAAGTTGGGTTTTGCTCGTTTACTGGAACTCTGTTTCACCACACTGCTGTTTGAGTTGGCGGCATTATACTTTTCATTAGAATGAATGTACATCCAGAAACTGATGAAACAGAAATAGGAGGTTCACTGTAATCTACTCCTTTCAAGGAAAATAAACATCAGAGGATGCTTAAAAAAAAATCCCATGATATATCTTCCTGATTAGCAGCTAAAATCTAAATGTCTCCTCCTTACAGGCAAAACTAACCAGAAAGATTATGCTGAGCTTTACTTAAAGGAACCTATTTATCTCTGTCCTTACTGTTTTCATTAGTTTCCACTACTTCAGAAGCATGGAATTGATTCTATGTCTTGGTTTAATGCTATGTCTTTCTGTAAGGCTCATCATTTAGAGAATGAAATCCTCAAGGGTTTAGAGAGTAGCTTACTGCAAGCAGGTTTCCTTTTACTTCCTTTAAAGCAATGGAAAAGAGTGTTGAGGGTTTTTTTATTTCCGTAAAAGAAGGAAAATAGTTTAAGCATTGAAAAGGCAATGTTCAAAGTTTTGTAGGAATTACAACTAGAAAGAGTAAGACAAAAATAATCAATTATATTGGTACTAACTTTGGTAGAATATACTGTCTAATAGTGTTCTTGGTGAGGCATGCAGTGCCTGTCTGTTAGCAGATACTTCGGATATTTTCCTACACCAGGCTACCTAAAAGCAGCTATTCTTACTTTTAACTGCCAACCATTGAAGATGGGCTAAATTTGTAGTACCTATTACCTGTAAGGAGTACCAAAATAACCACATGAATCCTGGCCCACACAGAAGCTCAAAATGCCAGGGCTGAGTGTTTGCTGCTCAGACCTGAAATGTGCCCTCTCTTCCCTGCTCCTGCTCCAGCTCTCCCCAATTCTTGGAAGACTAAATAGGACCATTCATACAACAGAGTCAGAGAAAAAAATTAGAAAACCTCCCAGTACGTAATGATACCTCCTATAGTGATAACTACCATACTAATGATGAAAAAGCAAAACGCCGCATGTGCAAACTGGCATACTTTTTTACTGTATATTACTTTTTATCCTTCTGTGAATCTTGAAGTCAGTAGTAAAATTCCCATTGGATCTAGTTGCCATTAGATTTCTCCAGTCATGTTTTAGAGTTTAAATATACATAGGCATTTTTCAAACATAGCACTACATATTCCATCAGTACACTGCACTTTAATTTTCCCTCTCCCTTTCTCCTTGTGTATTATTTAATTGTTATACTAAAGGCTCTTTGGATTATGGGATAGTGTCTGCCTACATGCATATATAGGCAGAGCTAGGCTTAATGTAAACTATGTTAAAACTTTTAATAACTGTCCCAGAGAAGTGTCTATTCTAATATTATATGAACTCATTACACAACTCATGTGAGTTTGTTTGGGCGAGTGTAATGTTTTGGCCATAAACAAACAGAAAAAGGTTCTGTTCACAAGATCTGCTCTCTTCCTACTGAGATGTTTTAAAGCTTAAATTACTTTTCACTTTTTCCTTTACTTTTCCTCTCCTCATTCTTTCCTTCCTTTACTCACTGGAAGCCATGCAAGAAATCAATGCTGTTGATAGGGAAGGGAGCACAGTAATTATGGTGCTATTAATGTTTATGAAATTTGCTTGGTATTTTCAGCTCTTACAAAACCGAATTCCAGACGATCTGTAGCAGAAAACACAGGATCAAAGGTTTTGTTTCAGAATCATTGGCAAGAACAATTGCTATGCTTCAAAAAATATCTTTTGGGGCAAGTAATGGCATGGAAGGGTGAAGGGAAGGGATATGCCTCCTTCCTGTCCCTCTCTGCACAGAATCAGGGTAGATGTTACCTAGCACATATAGGTTTACCTTCAATGACACAATTTCACCGAGCATGAATATTTTTTCATTGTTAACTAATTCCCATTCAGATTTGCACTGATACCTAACAACTGGATGCGTGTCTCATAGGTGAGGATCAGGTATGAAGCCTTGCAAAACCAAACCCCATAGAAAACAACAAAATGGAAACAAAATTAATAGTTTGTTAATACTGAGCTTTTGGTAGCCCAAGGAAATCTGCAACAGGATGTACGTTGCAATTACACCTTGCCTTGAATATAGGCCTACAAAGAACTAGCAGGATGTAGCTGATCGACAGAGCAATTTTCCAAGTAAACTAATCAGACTAAAATCCTCTTACCTCTCTGCAGAGGCAGAGACACTAAAAGGCTTCGATAGAAGTTCGTTTGTACAGCTTACTAGCCCACTATACCGCTGTAAAGGCTGTATGTGTTTGTAAAACATAAATACTGTAAGAGAATATATATTACTGGGTCTGTGAACAAGATTCAGAATGAAAATAGGTTAACATAATGTCCTTGTACTCTGTCTTCAGCTATGTCTGTTTTGATTTTCCTTTTTCTAACATAACACACATTTGTCAGTGCACATGCACAGATATGCATAAACACACACGACATGAATGAATACTAAATCAACAGCCCTATAGAGAAGGAGTACAATATTTCAGTGACTATAGAATGAAGCCCAATTTTATTGGCAAACTTCAATGATGCTAGACAATAAAACATTTGTAAGTTTTGCTGCAGACAGTCTGGCTGGCAGTTTCAGCAGCTCTAATTTATTGTGAATAAATAATTTCATGGAATCTCTGAGGAGTCATTTTAATGCTCTGAAAAAAAATCAAATCAAATCAAATCTGGCACACCATTAAATTTATTTTCTGTTGTTTTGAACCTAAAATACATAAAATGAAAGATTTTTTAAAAAGACACCCTGATTTCAAAGATAGTACTTTGTATATGTTAAATCTCCATCTCGTACTCGTTTTACACATGAATAATTTGTGTTTCCTTCATCTTTATATTCAAGGGCATGCCAAATACCATCTGTTTGCAGTTTCTTTTTTATGTCTCATTTCTCAGTTCCAGGCAGAGAAACTGTGCAGGTTAAAGAACTCCCACATTTCTGCAGAGTATATTTAGAGTCTGTTTGTGTTTCTATCCTACCGTAAATTGATTATTACTTGCAGCACGACAGTGATCAGTCCATTTTCAAAGGCAGTGCATTCTTGAAGCAAAAACAGAAATTCAAAAAGGCAGTGTAAAAACCAACTTCAGAATACATTAGAAGCCAACTGTAAAAATATAGTCT
>WEIS01067768.1:10308-25604 GCA_013389965.1 Todus mexicanus | reverse complement strand
GGGGAGCGGGAGTGTGCGGGGCTGTGCGGGCAGCGGGGCTGTGTAAGGTGCGGGGGTGTGCGGGGAGCCGGGCTGTGCTGGGAGCCGGGCTGTGCGGGGCTGTGTAAGGAGCCGGGCTGTGCGGGCAGCGAGGCTGTGCGGGGCTGTGCGGGGAGCCAGGGCTGACCGCGGCCGTGTCTCCCCGCAGCGGAGGCGGCCGAGCTGCGGGAGCGGCTGCGCGGCGTGAAGCACACGGTGCTGGTGCTCTCCGGGAAGGGCGGCGTGGGCAAGAGCACCTTCAGCGCCCTGCTGGCCCAGGGGCTGGCAGCCGATGAGGCCAAGCAGGTGGGTGCCCGGGGCTGGGAGGCCGAGGGGCCCGGAGCTGCGGGCGGCAGGGGCCGTGTCCCCCCGCGGGTCCTGCCCTGAGCCCCTCTGGGGTGCCCAGGCGGGGCAGGGCTGCCCTGAGCGCGTTCCTCTGCTCCTGTGGGGTTTGGAGGTGTTAAATGCACCGGAGTGTTCCCATTGCATGGCTGCTGCGGGTTTGTTTCCAGTGGCGGAGGCTGTTTTGTTTGTTTTCCAGGTTGCTCTGCTGGACATAGATATCTGTGGGCCATCGATCCCCAAAATGATGGGTCTAGAAGGAGAACAGGTAAGAGAATGCTCGAACGTGTTGTTTAAAGGGCTTCTGCTGTGTTTTTCTTCGGCGTTTTAGAGTTTTGTAGACTTGGAGGGTCTAAAAGGACTGTTTCTTGGGAACATGTGTGGCAGTGGGTAGGGAAGTAGAGGTGAGATGAAAAAATCGTTTATAAGAGTTGTCTGCGTTTTGGAAAACCAGTTCTGTGAACCAGTTTTTGCTGTATATTGGCCCCATATTCGCGACTGCTTGAAACTTCAATAATGTTAGCATGATGCTCTTTATCACACCTAAAATCGTTTCTAAAAATCGTAGGTAAATGTGTTGCAAAAGAGTTAAACAGTTATTATTCACTTACTAGTGGAGATCTGGCCCTTCTGCAGTTTTTAACACAGCTACTCCAATAAAGCAATTTTGTACTTACTGCCAGGATGTCGACTTAGCCAGTGTTTGCTTATGTTCATGTTTTATGTAACATCTGTATCTATTTCTAATGTAACTTTACGTATTGCATCGATTTTCAGGTTCATCAAAGTGGATCTGGATGGTCTCCAGTGGTGAGTTGGTGCAACTGTTCCAGAAAGTTTGTTGGGTTTGTTTTGGTGGGGCACTGGCTTCTAAGGTGTAAAACGAGTGAGAGAGTAGCAGACGGTCCTTCTATTAATTCCTTTTCTAATGGCATAAATGTCCAGATTCTGTAGAAATAGATATATATATATATATATATAGGGTATATAGACCAGAGCGTTAAATTTCTTTAGTTAATAGATTTCAAAAATGGTTTTAGTATTTTAAGTATCTGACGTTTACTGACTTTGCCACTATACTATGGGCAATGACTATGTTACATATTTCATTGTTTTATTTATGATGCAGCTGTGTAATTGCTGCCTTTCCAATGACAAACAAGAAGTACTTGGTGAATGTTACACAAAACCTGTAGCTTTTAACGTTTTTGATGAGAGAGACATGAGGTTCTTTGCCTTTATTTTCTTAATTTCTTCCCCAGCTGTTTTTTCTATCCAATCTGGGTTTTGAATCTTCTTTACTGTTCTCTGTGCTCTGCTGAGTTGCTCTTTTTTTCTTCTTTTCTTTTAGTACGTTGAAGAAAACTTGGGTGTCATGTCAGTGGGGTTCTTGCTCAGTAGTCCTGATGATGCTGTCATCTGGAGAGGACCCAAAAAAAATGGTGTGTATCGAGTGCTTTCAACAATAATTTACGTATTTGAAAGATTTAATATCATCAGCTTGTTTAATAACATAAATATAGTAAGCTACAAGAAAAATGCTATGTATTTTCTTCAGTTGAACATATTGATTTGATGATTTTTATATACCTGAGCTGTAAAAGTTGAAGTAGAATCTAAACCTGGAAATACGGGGAGATAGGGGTTTTTGTCTTCCACATTGTTATCCTTTCTTTTAGGGTTGATCAAGCAATTTCTTCGTGACGTGGACTGGGGTGAAATCGACTACCTGATTGTAGACACGCCTCCAGGAACATCAGATGAACACTTATCTATTGTGCAGTATCTCAGTGCCGCGCACGTAGATGGTGCTGTTATAGTCACTACCCCTCAGGTAGGAGAACCTAAGTTTCCAGCAGTAGAAGCATTGTGGCAGCCAAAGCCAATGCTTGGGTTAGAGTCTGTGGAAAAATGATGATAGAGAACCTAAGGGAGCTGACTTTCTTGGTTTGTGCCTATAGCTGGCTGATTCCTGAGTTAGGTGGGTGTCTCAGTGCAGTAGAGATCAGAGTGGGTCACTAAACCACTGAGCAGTTCAGGAGCTGTGCTGGTCTGTGTGATGAGGGGCAACATAATATTTTACTTCCTTCTTCAGAATTAGAGTTTGATTCATTGTGAATCTCTTAACTTAACAACAGCTTAATGTTCAGAAGCCAGTAAGAAGCTTAGGGTTTGAGTGATAAGATGTGCACTGTTTGACACCACATGAAGTAGCCCGTTGCCTTCGGTAGGCAACTTTGTGTTGTGTGTTTTTAAAAGAAAAATTGACCGCTAGGGAGCTGAAACTCAAAATACGTCACACCCCAATGTAGGTTTTGGTGCCTGGTTTGGAAAAGAACAGGAGATCAAAGTAGCAGAAGACAGACAGTATTTTCACAACAGCTGAAAGAATAAAATGTAAAGGAAGTGAAGTGGTGAGGGTGATGTTGGGTGGTGAGGCAAAAACGGAACAAGAGAACTGAATGAGGTCAGGCATATTATGTGAAAAGTTTGAGAGAATGATAAGCTATTTCACATGTAATTTAGGAAGCCATGACAAGCGTAAGCCTGGCAGTTCCTGTCCTTGCCTGCTCTGTTGACAATACCAGAGGTCTCTCTGTAAACTGAAAATGTGGAAAAAGTTACCTTTAAAGAACTAAAGATATGAGATTAATGTAGGACATAAAACATCAGTATAGCTGAAGCTTCGCTAGAGTGAAGTCAGGTTTCAGAACAGAACCGCGTTCAATAGGCTAAAGCTGTTCTGTTCCTCCTCATGGAATTGTTGTTAGAGCTCCTAACACAGGTTTGCGTTCCGCAGAATATGAAGAGAGCAGTAATAATTCATTATGAGCATCCTTTAAAGTAGCTTTAAGGTTGTAACAAAATGAGTTTGACATCAAACCATGACAGTCAAAATAGCAGCATCTCATATTCATAGGAAGTGTCACTTCAGGACGTACGGAAGGAGATCAGCTTCTGCCGGAAAGTGAAATTGCCCATCATAGGTGTTGTGGAAAATATGAGTGGCTTTATATGTCCAAAGTGTAAGGTAAGGCTGGCTGTGCATTGCAGCATTCCTTATTGTGATGTCGTTTGTATATAAAACGTTGCTACAAAAATGCCTTGTTTTCAGAATTGCGGTATTTTAAATCTCATTTTTGTGTTGTCCCAGAATGAATCTCAGATCTTTCCCCCAACTACTGGAGGTGCAGAGAAGATGTGCCAGAACTTAAATGTTTCCCTCCTGGGTAAAGTGCCTCTAGATCCTCAAATAGGTAACGTAACTGTATTGCTTTACGTTTAAGACAAGTTTTTGCTCCTATACTGATATTCTTACTAGAAACCCCCGACTTGGGCACTGGTTCTAGTTATATTACTGACATAGAGACTTCCTAGAAGGAATAGGTACAGGTCACTCTTTGGAAGGGTATAATGGGTAGTGGGATAAAGGGTAAAATAAAGAAAAGTTCATCTTTTCCATTACCTTGCTTTTATTTTTTTCCTGTCCTTCAAGGAAAAAGCTGTGACAAAGGCCAGTCTTTCTTGTCTGAAGCCCCTGAGTCCCCAGCGACATCATCTTACAGGAATATCATTCAAAGTAAGTCTGAAAATCACTGTGCACAGGAACCCACTCAGTTCTGAGCACTTCTGCAAGGTGCTAAATGGAATGTGTTATTCTGCCACAAATGATAGAAAGAGTGGATGTGCACCACAGTTCTGAAAGTAACAGATGCAAAACTGTTCACTTCTTCTGGGCATCAGGTATGACAGGATTTTAAAGTGATGGTGGAATTGCATCTAATAACTGGCTTCAATGTTTGGCCTCGGTCATTAATTTTCAGAGAAGCTGTGTGTACTTGCTCTCAGGAAAGTTCTGAGACTGCCAGGCAGGCCTGTTGAGGGGTGCTAACCACAGCTGAGTATGGTACAAGCTGGCTGATGACTGCCACTGCTTCTGATTGCAGCTGCACAAAAAAAGCATACAAAAACTACCTAAAGAGCCAGCAATGTGGAGTTTAAAAATACAAGCAGCTGGGAATTCCTAAAGCTATTTTTACCCAACTTACGGTACTTGTGCCGAGAGGTGACCGTGATGCAGCATTAACTGACTCCTGAAGTGCAACTGAAATGCTCTATATTGTTTATTCTCTGTCTTTGCAGGAGTTCAGGAATACTGTGATCAACACCATTTCCAAGAAGAAAAGATTATCTGATTTGATGAATGGAATAAAAATGTAGTAGTTCATGTTTAATTATAGAGAAGTAACTTATGCCTTGATTTAATAGAAGGAATGTATTCTTTTTGTATATTGCAAATAAATTCTTAATATAACTGTTCTCGCCTTAGGTTTTTTTCCATAGTTGGAAGATTCTTGTAGTTAGCAGGTGGTCTCAAAGCTTGCGCTAGGATGAATGTAACACCCACTCGCTCTCTTAACAAGTAATATCATTTAAGTATCTTTCCTTTCAGTGCAAAAGATCTATATTTAGAGTGAAATTCAGTGTAGTATTGTCTCCTGGTTTATAACTGATACCAGTTTTAAAATAAAAACCTACTAGAGTTTAGGCAAGTTAATTATAGTACAAGAATGACATTTTATTTATTTCAGATATCAGAATGAGATTAACATCTTCACACAAGTGTTGTGTGAACGTGCTGCTTGACTTTTGTTCTTTCTTCTACTTGACCCGAAGACTGAACACTAGAAAATAAATGTTTGCTGTCTTTAACTAAGAGGCTCTTTCTGATTGTAATTCCTCTTTTTCTTGAGGAATCCAAACTTTGAGAAATCAGTATAGCGTACCAGAGGGAAAGTCAATTTAATTTTGTGTACTGCAGTTCCAGAATTAAACCAATGAGCATCATCTTTTGATCACATTCTTGGTTAAGGTAATTAACAGTTCCAGTTTGGTTGATGGACTTTTTCTTAAAGGTGTGCTCTGTATAAACCCAGCAGTATTGGTTTTGTGCCTATACAAACTGCTTTTAGATGGAACTTCCGAGTAACAAAGGCTCTAAACCTTTCACAATCTGAAGATTAAACACAAATGACATAAACCCTTTATTACTTCATGCAGGAACAATTCTAGAAGAGCTTTACTTAAATATCTTCCTATGAAGAACAGCTTTTATAAATATCATGGCTCAGCTTTTCAGTTCTTCCTTATCTGGTTAGTGCCTGTCTTCCCATGTTCTTCAATGCGGTCTTCTGAAATTCTCCTTGTCTGCCCTGTAGAATAAGCACAGGAAGCATGCGTGTTAGCAGAACCTAGAACGTGGGAATCTCTTCTAAAAAGCAGGGAAAAGCCTGGTGGAAGCCAGAGGCTTGAAGAGCTCTCTCCCAGCTGTGCCTAAGCAGAGGCAGTGTGATACTTTGGAAGGCATCCCTCGGGATTTAACTGAGAGGACACGCTTCATGGGGCTTGAAAGCAGCTCAGCTGTGAAGCTTCAGCAGGCTCTGAACACAGAGCAAAGCAACGTGGGGTGCGAGCTCTGCGAGAGAGGCTGACTGAGAATCAAAATGGCCCTGCCAGGAGTTACTTTAGGAACTAAGACCTGGAAAGAGCCAAAACCAACAGCGTGAGGCAGGTCAGTGTGTGACACTTCATGGACTGTGACAAACCAACTTGGTACTTACTCTTGGGAACATCTGTGACAAAAAACATGGACGTTACTCTGCTGATGCTTTTTTGCCCCCCTAGTTTGCAGTGGATGTAGCCATATAAGTTAGCAGTCTGAAGGGAGATCCCAGCTATCACAAGAGCCTGTGGATAAACAGAAGTTAGCTGGGACATAAACTACTACTTACAGACTGTATGTGTAAAATACCTATCTACATGGTGTGTATATATATAGATACTATTTAAATGTACACACATGCTATAACAGGGGGATATTCCTTCCAATAATAAATGACCCTCAAGGAGATCAAATCATGTCAAACATGATAGTTCCTTTGTACAAAATGCCCTCAATTATCAAAACACTGACAAAAGTTTGTCATTCTGTATTTTGAAAGACTTCATTACTTTTCTAAAAGGACCTATTCAACTGATTGAATAATCATTTCACTTTTTTTAAGCCTGCTTTGTATCTATAAGTTTCTCATCTAGATACCTATCAAACCTGCAGGCTTGTTTAGCTGATAAATGCCTTACCACACACGAGTAAGATCCTGTAACTTACAGATTTACAAAGAACATGGATAGATATGAACCAATATCTAGCTCTAACAGGCTGTGAAAATAATTAGATCCTTTTGTGGTACTGCAGGCTTAGCAGCAGGCAGAACCCATCTGGATGACTAATGAAATAACTTAAACTGTTTCCCTCAGCCTCAGAAATGGTTTCCTGGAAGCCATCGTATTTTCATTTGTGTAACTTGCCTTTTACAAGCACCTGAGCAACCTGCCTCCAGTGCCAGTTAGGGTTCCTTCTCCAGACAGCTCATAGTTTAGCAAACAATCTCTGGTTTTCAAAAACAAAGGTGGAGCCAAGAAGAAAAACTGCTGGTTTAATTTTAACTATTGCTTGTTTTGCCATTCTATTCCGGGCACTAGAAAGCTGTTAGTGATTTGCAATTGACTTATGCCCATAGATGAATTTCCTGTTTCATTTAATAATAAAAAGTCATCTTGGCTGTTCCTGGTTATGTAGCAGCACGTGTCCAAGACGCTTTTTATCTTTCCAAACTGAATTAAGAAATTGTGCTTAGCGTGGCGAGGAACTTGGCAAAATGAATCCTATGGCACTTAATGTTTACAGAGGAAAATATGAAGATTTCGTAGACAAAAGTATCTTAACATAATGTAATTTATGGGTTAAATTTCCTCTTGTATTTAGAAAAATGTGTAACGTTTTTATTTTTTGTAGAGTAGATGGCTTATTAATGCAATAATTATAAAATACATACTCGTAGCTCAATTTATCAAGATTTTAAGCACTACGATACTGGTTCTTTCAAAAGGGAATGGTACCAGAGATCTAAAATCCTCACTTGTAAGAGCAAGTAACATTCAAGTCCCAAGGAGACTGAAAATCTGAAAACCAGCATCATTGGTTCATTTTTTTTGTCCTCTCCTATTTCCTTTGACTGAAATAAGTTGGGGAACAGTAAGTTACTACAGGTAAAGAAGTCTGTAAGTTTTCCAACCACTTAAGATTCTCAAGTTAGATAAAGGAGCTAACATCCAATATTTTAGTGGAAGTGGGGCTAAAAGTTACTAATCCGCTCCAGAGTGCAGGGCTTCACTGCAGAAAACTCAGTGTGATTTCTTGAAGCTGTTAGTGGAACTTTTGTAGTGTTGCAAGATTTGGTTCAAAACTGTTGCAAAACAAGCAGATCTGAGTTTTCCCTCTACCAACGCTGTGTCAGCTGCAGGTCTTTCGGTACCCCAGACTTACCAGCCATTTCAGCTTCAAGGAGAACAAGGTGCTAAAGAGAAACACTGTCCAAATAACTGGACAGATAATGAGACCAAGCCAAAAGATTCGAGCTTCAGCTTCAGTTGAGGCAGCTATTGTAGGCACCTAGAAGGAAAATTACTGCAATGGCAAATTATTGAATTATTATCACAAAGTCAAAATCCACAATAAATAACAAATCAGCAGAGGAGCAAGAATGGACAAAATTACTTCTTTACCTAAGTTTCACTTACTATATGCATAGAAGGAAGACTGAATAAGAGAGAAGTAGCTAGCGCCAAGTTTTCCGCTGGCTGCTCAACTGTACATGACAGCATTTTATTTCCCAAGTATTCTGGTCTTTGTTCATATTTAAATGAGATAATTATTCCTTTTGCCAATGACAGCTCCCACTAACACTACAGATTAGTAGCATTTTAAAATCAAAGTTATTTTACACTCGCAACTGCTTTTAAATTTGAGAAATACTAAGTTAACTTCAATGTCAGATTCAAACTTTGCCAAGGTCTTAGAGGAGCGTGAAACAGAAGAGTGTTAGAAGCAGAACTTTAGTGCGACTACTTCACTGTCCACAGTGCAGAGTTGGAACATGATCACAAATCTGGAGCGGGGGGGCGGGAATTACAAAGAATTAACAAACTGTAATAGGTGAGGTAGACTCGCTCATCTCACAGTTGTTTTGAGGTCAGGAGGTCGTTTTATGGATGCTCTTGCTTTTAAGTGCTAAGAAAGTTCATGTTCACTGTTTTGACAGAAGTAAGCAACTCTAACGGTCTTCTAGTTGCTTTCAAGTAGGCTTGCCTATATTCTCTCTGAGGGTTTCACCTTGGGTTACAGGCAGAGCGTTAAGCCCTGTTGTTTCCCTGTTGGTGGTGCATAGCCCCACTGTGCTGGCGACAGACTTTCCTGGCCACGCTCCCACTGTGGTGGCCACAGGGCTGCTGGAGGTACTGTGGACCCACACATGGGCTCAGTACCCAGGCTGGGTGTGCAGCTGAACCAGCTTGGAAGGAACACCCTAGTGAGGAGCACTTGTGTTGTTCTGCAGGCTCTTGCGTGAGCAGGGCTGTGGGGAGCATGTTAGCAAGTGCCAGTCAACACCTGCAAGCCTGGCTCTGGCAGCAGTATCAAGTGTCATTTTATAGCTTTTTTTTCTTAGGGTGTTTAGGGAAGCACTGGCAGTATGAGAATGCTTCATGATCTGGGTTCTGTTCCCCACCATATTCCAAAAACATGACTAAACTATTAATTTTAAAATACTGAATTTGCACTATTCATCATTGCTTTCAACATAGATCTTCCCTGAAGAGAATTCTGTGTTGGGATTAACTGTAGGAAGGTGTGTTTATTACAAGACCTTCTCCCTAGAAAATAAAACAGAACTACTAGAAATATTTCATACCAATAGTACTATAGTATGAATATTTTTTTCTACTGCTGCGTAGGAAGGCAAAGTTGCAAGGCCAGATTTGTCGTGAGGGCTTTCAGGATGTGACAATCCAGCGTGCAGCTGAATGCTTACATTTTCTATATAAGCTGAATAAACAGTTAACAGTAAAGGTGCTCCCTTTGTTATTTTTTTTTTACTTAGTATCAGCTCGACAAACTTTCCTATGGATTCTGTCTGTCCTGTGCCTACTTTTATTAGCATACTTGCCTTTTTTGCTTCAAACACCCAGTGGCTTTTTCCATCTTCATCAATCTGGTTCCACCAACGCAAACCAACCAGGAGTCTTCCTGTCACGTTCTAGTGACAGAGAAAAATATTTGCACTAATCAGTTGTATAATTTACTTGTCAGACTAACATTAAAAATAAGACAAGAATGTTTGAAAATCATACTTTCTTATCAAGTACTAAAATTACTTGCAAAAGCTTTGCCAGCTTGAGCACAACAGTCATTAAGGATGGATGAGTTACCACAAAGTTAGAGGCCTGTTCTAATATAGTAATTAGCACAACAACATTGATTAGGTAAGAAATTATAGGATGTATCTTTTCTAAGTCAGTTAGTTGGAGAAGCCCCCAATAAAAACTTTTTCAGTAAGAGAGGAGAACTGTGAACAAGAACACATTGAAAAAATGAAAGATTAATTATAGGCAAGTAAGGTGCATGGAATGAGGTAAACAAATCAAGAAAATATTTCTGCACCTGGATAAATACCAGAAGTTTTCAGTATACTGGAGATGCATCCATGCTTCACTTCTACAAAACACAAGGCATCATTGGTTCATGGATTCTGGGCCACCCTGACCCACCTGCCTGCATGTGATTAGGGCACTGGTGCCATAGCTGGTCTGCCAACAGCCAGCAGCAGCCCCTCGTGCTGGGTCTGAGCACAGTATTGCAGCTTTGGGCATCCTTTACTGAAAGCCAGGATTACTTTATTTCTTCTTTTTAAGGGGGAAAGCACACAAACAAATCACCCTATGGCAAGGCAATTTGCTCACCATATTAGTAGCTCCCAGCAGCCATAAAGAACTGTCTGGTTCCAGGCCTTTCTGTGAAGAATTTTTTCCTAATATCCAACCTCAAGCTCCCCTGGTACAAGCTGAATGCTGGTGTTACCTGCCAGCCTTCCAATCCCGGACCAGCTGGGGTTGGGGTGACGTGATGAATAAAGACAAACTCTTTCAAGTTTGTGAAGGGGGAAGCATCGCAGCAAGTCAGCAAAATGCCCCATGCTCTATGCCAGCTTCCATTTTATTTCAAGATGTTTACACACTTCTACATCCTACTGACCTTCAGGCTGGTCCGTTTACTGAACACACGTTTATCACGCACCCGGCAGATGGTTTTTCAACCTGCCGGTTCTCATGCTCGCAACAGGGTGTTTTGTGCTGTTGTCCCACTCATCCACAATCACTCCTCCAGCCTGAAGGTCAGCTTACATTTTTGCTAACAGCCAGTTTGCTGTTCCCACACTTGAAGCCATTTCCTTCTGTCCTACTGCTTATTACTTGGGAGAACAGACTGACCCCCCCCCTTTTAGGGAGTTGTTGAGAGCGAGGTGGTCTCCCCTGAGCCTCCTTTGCTCCAGGCTGAATATCCCCAGGTCCCTCACCCACTCCTCATCAGACTTGTGCACTAGACCCTTCCCAGCTTCGTTGCCCTTCTCTGGACACACTCCAGCACCATAATGCCTTTTTTTGTACTGATGGGCTCAAAACTGCATCCAGTATTTGAGGTGTGGCCTCACCACAGCTGAGTCCAGGGGAAAAATCCCTGCCCTAGTCCTGCTGGCCACACAGGTGCTGACAGAAGCCAGGATGCTGGTGGCCTTCTTGGCCACTTGGGCAGATGCTGGCTCATCTTCAGGTGGCTCTCAATCAACACCTCCAGGGCCTTTTCCTACAGGGAATTCCCAGACAGTCTTCCCCAAGCCCGGAGCGTTGCAGGGGACTATTGTGACCCCAGTGCAGATCACAAGGTCTTTGTCATTTGTCAGTACACATGCTGCCTTTTTATTTAACGGCACACAAAATACTTTCAAAGGCAATTACCATTCAAGGTTATCTTACCTTAACTGACCAAAAGTCAAAGGATAGAAGGAGGAGAATAGTGACAAAACAGGCAACAAAGCTGTTGCTGAACCAGTCACAGAACAAGTAGGTAATAATAGCACTCACTCGGAAAAACAGGTGGAAAAAGGTGGCCAGTGGGTGCCTAGGAAAAAAACCACAGAGCTCTTAGGAAGTTATGGGACAAGAAGGACTGTTAACAGCACTTGCTAACAATGTAGTGTAACACAACTATTTCTAGTCTATAATGTATCTTGTGTTAAACTTCTCTACTTCTGTAGACAATCAACAGTAGTATGGCCTAGGTCATAATCAACTATTCAATTATTAAAACTGTAACTCTATTATTCCATATAATAAAATAGTACATATAATATCTACAAAGTTATAATTTTGTAATAATTATATTTAAATTATAATAGTTATGATCTTTGTATCTTTATTGTAGTATGATTATTCTGTAGAGGTCTACCTGTTCTAGTAATTATCTACTCTACAATGGCAACATTGCTCTTGTAGTACTACACACACATGGCTGGAGAAGCAAGAATGATGCACAGCTGTAGTTTATATTTACCCCTGATCATGCCCATGCTAACCTCAAACTTTCCAAAAACTACTTCTGACTTAAAACTAAACATGTGACATTTCAAGCGAAAGGAGGTTTTTCTGCAATAAGCAGATGGGTGGGTGGGTGGTGGAGCAGAGGGAATATTGTGAACTGTCAAAACCAGATAGCATCTTGCTTCAAGCCCTGCTGCAGGAGGGTGCAGGAGTTCATTGCATAACTGGTATCTTGTGTCTCTACAAGCTGTTTGTAAATCACAACCCTAACGCGCATCAGGGTGGACTGAGCTTTTATAACTGTATCAGCGATTCAAATGTGAAATCAAGTCTGGAGAAGCAGTGCTTCATTTTGGAAGGCAGGTGATGAATTACTGTTTGGATGCTGAACCTGTTCCAGTATGAAACTTTGAAGGGTGTTCAGTAAAAACCCAGAACGTGAGCAAAAGGCTCACATTTATTACAATGCTGAACACTTCATTGAAACTAGAGAGTACCAGTCCTCTCACGAGGCTATGTCTGGCCAAGGGACTTGCAGGTTCTTGCCCTAGGGGAGGAATATGGAGATATATCAAAGCTTGCACCTCATTTTTTGGATAACTCTCAATCTCAGAAAATATCCACCTATTTATGCATTTAAAACAAACCCCCAAACCAACAACCCTGAAACTAATGAAATCCAGTAAATAAACTGTTCACTCCCTCACTTAACAGAACAAATGTGGGTTTGTAGTTCATAGCCATCATGTGAAACTTACAGCTCCTGTCACAGAAAGACAATTCTCAATAAGAAGATCATCTCAGACAGTTAAAATTGCCTTTTAAAACCTGAAGCTAAGCCATCTGCATCCTTTTTGAAACAAAAACCTTTACAGCTCTTCCTAAGTGAATGCATTTATATTGAATTCAATTGTACTTTATAAATTTTTTTTACAAGCTAATTTCCAGAAATGAGATGGCATTAAGAAATCATTGTATAAACTAACATGATTTCTTACACTAATGGGAGACAGTATGGGCTTTAAAACACGATAATTTTTTTTTCTTTTCAGCATTCAAATCCACTGAAGGATAAAGGTAACCAAATCCCTGCACTGGCTCTGCTTGTTGTACCTTTGCTCCTTTAAGTATAGCAACTCACTCGCCTGGACTTTGAGTTATCCTGTGGCATCTAAATGTCCATATGGTGTAGAACTGGAGCTGGTATTTGAGCTGGTACTTCAAATATATCTAGGCAAATGTGGAACAAACAGGCTCTGGCTTGATCATCTTGTGCTACCTGGCTGATTTGAAAAAGAAGCAATCATACGCTCCTCACTGTTCCAGTCAGATGTTCTGGCACTGCTCTGAACTGCAAAGATCTAAGTTATCTTTTTCCTATCCTCCTTATGAAAGCAGCCACTAACTAAATCACCATCCACACCCCTTTTGCTTTTAAGGAGCACTTGCATATCTCTTGGGGAATCGCAAAAGAACAGGTTGGCAGGGTTTATGCCAATTCTAACCAAGTTCAAGATACATGAAATTGAGATAAAGACAAATGGTTGGAACGTGTTGATATACCGTCTCATACGACAACAAAATTTTGCGGCACATAGGCATGTTCCAAGCTTGTTTGCACAAGGTTCCCCAGAAATATAAAAACAAATTTCTGCCTGAACAATGTAAGAGTTTCATTTCTGTATTCTATAGCAGAAGAGTTTTCAGTATGAGATTATCTTTTAGTATTCTCACAAGGGCAAGAAAGAGCAGTCTCCAATGAAATAAGTACACAAAGTGGATCAGTTAATAGTTTTCGCCTGTTTACATTATTGGGTAGCAGGAACCAGGAGGAACAGATCTCTAGAGTAAAGTAACCGGTGCTGTGGACCTTCTGCAAACATTTCAGGGTGGTTTCACTTCACCCTAACTCTAGTCTGGACCCACAGGCTGAATCTGTGGCTCATGTGCTCAAGACACACATTCCTAAACCGTGTTTCCCAATTTAGTTTAATCCTTTAGGCTGTGTTCTCCAAGCCTGCACCAAAATATAAACCTCCGTTTAACACGTGTGCTGCTGCTGAAGCACAGAAACAAAGCAACTCTGGGAATGTCAATCCTGTCATGATGACTGACCATGTAGTTGCAAGGTCCGATACAGGGGAAGGGCAGAAGTGCTTCACCAGACACTGGTAAAACAGTGTCATTGTACTGTGAAGCTACATGATTGTTTGTGCAAATCAGATAACATTTATGTATAGGCTTAACAGCTCTTACTTTGCTTTTTTGATGCCTACAGGCAATGCTAACATTGTAATGGACCAGAGTAAACTGGGGGAAGGGAAGAAAGCAGTATAAATCAAAGCTGATTATATACATTATTGATGACTGCATGCATATGTGTAATTCCTTTTGACACAAAACCTTTTTCCTTGACAGTCTTTGACTGGATATTCTTCAATAGCCACTGACGGATTAACAGCTCTGTGGCCTGGCACCTGGGTGTGGACAGAGGTGCAGGGTGACACCTCCGGTGCTGTGCCGGCAGGGTGCTGGACCTGACATGCGATGGATCAATGTGATGGGTTTTCTTAGGTAACAGCTACAGGGATAAGATATGCTCTATCCCACATAACAGCACATCCTGTGGCAGGAAAACATGACATTTTTATTGCAAATAAATTGCTGTTTCCTTTCAGCCGGGTGTGCAGTGCAACGCCTGAGCACTCTGCTGCCCAACTTGTTTTGCTTAGGATGAGGGCTCCCTCCGCTCTGCCCCTCCAGCACCAACAGAAATACCGTGTGGTTGGGTTGGGTGGTTTCTGGGGGAGGTTGTGTGTGATGCGCTGGCTCCGGCAGTGCCGGGAGGTGCTGAGCCTGCCGAGCAGCGGGGCTCGCAGCAGCAGCAATGCGGCTGGCGAGGGGACCGGGGCTGGGTGCCCAGCGCTCAGCAGCTCCGGGGGAGGCTCCCCGAGCAGCCTGAGCCTGTTCCAGCGCTCGGCCTGTGACAAACGGCAACCGAGCGTTTCAACCGAGCGTTTCACCGGAGCTCCCCGTGCCCCCAGCAGCGCAACTCGGGGCCTCAGGGGCCTGTGCCGGGCCCGCCCCGCGGTACCTGATCTTGGCTTTGCGCAGCGCCAGCTCCTCCTCGCTGCCGAAGTCGAGGGACACATCCTCGGTGTCGTCCACCAGCGCCTGCGGCGGGGAGCNCGGGGGCGGCTCCCCGAGCAGCCTGGGCCTGTTCCAGCGCTCGGCCTGTGACAAACGGCAACCGAGCGTTTCAACCGAGCGTTTCACCGGAGCTCCCCGTGCCCCCAGCAGCGCAACTCGGGGCCTCAGGGGCCTGTGCCGGGCCCGCCCCGCGGTACCTGATCTTGGCTTTGCGCAGCGCCAGCTCCTCCTCGCTGCCGAAGTCGAGGGACACATCCTCGGTGTCGTCCACCAGCGCCTGCGGCGGGGAGCCC
>WEIS01067765.1:53772-66532 GCA_013389965.1 Todus mexicanus | reverse complement strand
TAGTTATCCATCTGATTTATTACATTCTGTGGTAGAGAAGGCAGTAAGGAAGCATACATTAGTCATTGAGATGAGAGGCTTTATTTCTTTTCCTGAATGTTTGCATAGATTTTATTGTTTTTATTCTTAACTGAAATCATTCCCAAGCTCTGAAGTGTGCTTGGGTGTTTGGGTAGTGAAAAAGTAAAATTGCTGTTTTATCAGAGATGAGTCTAAACTTCACACAGCTTCGGCATCTTTGGAGCCAAGACCCCAGTGGAGATTTAAAATGAAATTCACCGCACGTCTGCTTTTTGCTGACACAGGGTGGTCCAGAGACTTGAGGTGCTGGTGTGGATTCACTCTGGCCAACCTAGCACAAGGTGCTGAGGAGCCCTGCTTCAGAGAGGAAGGGGAGTTGGCTGGGTCTTCAAATTCTATGAGAGATTTCACCTCTTGCCACAGCCCGGCAACACAGAAGTTACAAGAAGTGCAAGCCCATGGGGTTTTTGTCCATGTTGTCTTTGAAATCTTACCAGTAAAACAAAAAACCCAGTAACAAATGCCGAGTCCTATGAGTAAGTATCACTGCAGGCAATTGGAATTTGCTTGCTTAATTTCCTAATAAAGACAAGAGGAGATAAAAATCAGACTTTGGTTCACATATTAAATTGATCTCAAGTTGTAATAATTTCAAGGCTGGTTTGATGGTTTTCATTAATTAATTAATTAATTAATTTTTCCGTACTGTGAGACTAGTTAAGCTAACTGTGATCCTGGCTTGGACAAATAATGTGCGGATATTGTGTGATACTTAAAACTGCTTATCGGATAACCAACAAGAAGAGACAAATAAAGTACCGTATTAATCTGTTTCAACCTCTCATAATTCCTAGCTGCCAGTGAAGCTGCGTTACGTAGATACGCTGCCTACCTGCTGTCCTGTGTTAGGAGATAAATGTGATACTTCTGTTTGTCCTTGCTTCATTGTCGAGTGTTCTGTCTTGGCTATCTGGATATTTTGAGCATCTGCTAGTATCTTTGTGAACAACAAAGCTAATGGTAGTTATTGGCGAAGTTTTGTGTAAAATTGTGTTTCTTCTGCTACAAAAAAGATTGCTGTTCCCTGTGACCTCATCAACTTGAAACAACAGGGGTTTAGGCAGCTTGCTTTTACAAGTTATCTGCTACTCAGAGGTATTTGTGTGAATATACTGTCTATGTGAAAGACCCTGCTACTACAAAACTCTAATTAAAGTGTTAAGTTAGATTTGTACTCTAGCTAGGTGGTGGAGTTTTCACTGTTGCTTGTTTAAGTTAGGAAGTGTAAGACTCACGTGGTCTTGTTCTGTGCGTAACGATTTCATAGGTACGTAGAGGTGCATTGCTGATGGGAAGGGGAAGGGATTTTGACTGTCGCTGCATGTTGAAAAGGGCATGGGAAGGACTTCCAAATCTGTTTGCTAGAAGTTTAGAAACTTCTGGAGGCTGATGAGGAACTTGATAAAAACAATTTTTTCTGTGTTCACTAGGTTGTGATTATTAGAACCATAGTAAATATTGAATTTGATCAGTACTGAAATGGATGTCATAGCACTTAGTATTTAATGAAAACTAGCATATTAAGAAATCAACATATCAGATATCAAAGGTGCTGTTGGAAACAAAAATTAGCAGACTCCAAGTGATGAAAACAGCCAAATTCTTCTGATATAGAATGCAGTGGCTAGTGAGCTGTCAGTTGTCAAGAATGGATTTGGGCTCATTTTGTAAAGTCTGTGTTACATGATTCTTGTGTTTTAAACATACTGATATGCCTGACTTTTTTGCAGCGGTGGAGGGAAGCAGGGGCTTTGTTGAATCTGGAAGGCAGAAGTATTCTGTGATGCTGGCCTTGAATTTCTCCACACCCGCTTTTAAATATATTGCCCTCAATATTTTTATTTTTGAAAGATACAAGTTTTCTGATCTTAAGGAATTCAGGCTGAAAGTGTAAAAACATTTGAAAAACAAACATAAAACATAAACCAAAACAAAACAGAAAAAAAAGTCCCCGTCCTTCTGGTTAAAGCTATTTTCCTGAAGTATGTTTCTCCAGGGGCCTCTTAAAATTTCGTGGCTGTGATAACATCCAACAGGTGAGAAAAGAGGTAGGTCCAAAAGTTGCTACCACTCAAATATTGCATGATTTAATCTGTATTAATCACTTAGAAATTACTTCCTTTGTCTAATGATGTCTAGTACATCAACTGATGACTGAACTGCAGTGGTGTTTTAGACTTCCCGTTCTTTATTTTAAATGCCAAATACCTTTATGAGTATCTGAATCCAATTACTTTTGTTGTCAATGTTTGCATCTGTATTTGGATGGAGAATCTGAAGACTCAGCCTAGCTTTAATGCCAGGTAGTGGGAAACATGTGGAAAGAGCAGATTTATTTTTCATGTCATAGCTCTTACCTGAACAAGGAAAATTGTAGTGTTGCATCTACCTTTGTAACACCTCAGCTTGCAGAAGAAAGCGTCTGCTAAGGTGCAGGTTAAAGTTCTGATTGCATGAGGTAGTTAAAATCTAAATTAAAATGTAGTTTTCCTGTGCAGTGAATTGGCAGGAGTGAGTTAGATATAGAGGCGCTGTACTGTGGTGGTAGGACTGATGTGAAAAAGGTTGTTCTCTCAATGAAGATACAGAAAACTGAGTTGGCTAAAAATGAGCTGTGCCCGTGTGTGCCATCATGGTCAATGTGCAGCGGGGAAAGATAAGGATAGCGCATACATGACAAAAGAAAAGGGAAAAATGGTTAAATATTGACAGATCAGGTATACTTCTGGAAAAAGGGAAGAAACTGAGGATGTTTGTTTTCCGACCTCTAATCAATTAATATTTAACCAGTGGTTATGGATGACTCATTTGTGCTATCTATTCCTTGTACTTGCAAATGCAATTTTAATATGGGAAAAAAAAAAAAAAAAGGGGATCAGTGTAAACAAGGAATTACCTGGGAAATTATAAAGCAGGCAAGGAACTTGAATTGGCTCATCATGGGATCCGGCAGGCACTGGATCTGGTGTGGGGAGAAATCCCATGAGTTGTGGAGTGAGGTCATACTGGGGCCAGCTGAGATCAGTTTTACCAGTTGTGGAGCTGCAAAGCCTCGTGCGGTTGAGTAACGCTGGCGTGTACAGGCTTACGGCTGTGGTTGCTACATCATTCTCCATAAATCTATCACAGAGATTTCCATCTGGAAACATCTGGCACCTTGCTGGTACAAAATAGCTGTCCTGGCTAGGTACTGTAGAACTAAGGAGACACTTATCTCAGCGGCTTTATGGCAAGCACGTTACCAAATTATGTTCTGGACTTGATGCAGAGAAGATAATATGCACAGAATTTATTGAGGTGCTCAGGTTTCTCATGAAGTGTTCCAGACAGACAGATTCACCTTTCTGCTTTGCTGACCGGCTTGGCCCCTCGGAACCACAAAGCAGGGTGGGAGGGTGGTGGCCCAGTGGCAGGAGTGGAGAGTTAGGGTTGCCTCAGCTGGACCAGTGGACTTGCACCCCTGTGGCTTTCTGTACAAATATTTAGTATTCTGCTCTTTCAGTCCCTGTTTGCTTTAGTGATTTTTTTCCAAAAGCAGGGACGAGCAGAATGGGGTAAGCTAATGAGTTGGGGCTTTTTTTCCCTAAAAGCAGCAGAATTGATCTTTGGAAAGCAGCCATCAGAGGGAACTGAGGCTGAAAAAGATAAAAAGTGCTGAGACTGTTCACAAACCTTTTGTTCAGAAACTGTTTTGAAGCCAACTATTTTGATGCTTTTGCTTTCCCCCTCCCTTATCTTCTTAACTCAAGAGACTTAACAGGAAAATGAAATCTGTACTGCTTCTAGGTTTTGACCCTACTAATGTTTTTCAGAGGGCCAGTCACAAACTATACTCTGCTAAACTGCCTCTCTATTATCCAGATTGCTAGGCTTATTTTTCTTGCTTATCAAAATAAAGTACAGTGAAATGGAGGTAAGAGCATATTATTGTATTGTTCAAGCCTTGAATATCAGAATATAAATGAAATAAATCTTACTGTGCAGCTGAAAACCACAGAAATTTTTCTCTCTCATTTCCCCAGCTTCTAGTGTGTACTACCATGCCTTAAATGAAACTTGCAGTGTGTGTGGGTTCCTGTTTGACTGAAGTCTCTGTGCATGCAAGAACAAAATAAATGTGACCTCTTTGCAAGCGCTTTTCTACTCCTGTGGCCCACCACACTGGTTACTTCACCTTGGAAATATTTCCTTCACCAAATGGAGCCACAAATGCACCCTTGCATGAAATAGAAGGGAATTGGGTTGATGGCATTTGGTTTTAAAAAAAGAGATTTTTTTTTCTAGTTGTGAGTTCTCAGAAGCAGGGGCATTGCTCGGGCATGAGATGGTTTAGGGGCGCTAGACTAACAGATAATGTGCTGTATTAAGTGTGTCATGGGACACAATCTTTTTGTTGTGCAAGACTAGTTATTGGGTTGTTTCTTGGAATTAAAGTTGTATATATTATTATTACTCATCTTAGGTATAGGTGGAGCCAATGTCTTAGTAGGATGGTGCTGGGGAGGGAGAGTTTGCTTTAGCCCAGTATTTACCAGTGCCCAAAAGGGTGTTTTTCAATCTCTATACTCAGCTTAGTATGTCACGCTACAAACCAGGTACATCTGTTGTATTTGTGGATAGCTTATGATAGAAAAACTGAGAACGATTTCACTTTTCTTTAAAATATATGGTAAGAAGTCTTTGGACCTCAGTGTGGTAGTCTTTATGGAAGCACGTGTAATGCTTAGAAAACTTTTTTCAGAACTTGTAATGAAATAACTAAGTTTCTCCAAGGCGTCTAGCAAATTGACCTTTTCCGTGAGCAAGTCTAGCATGTATATCCATTGGTGTGCTTTGACTGTTTTCACGTAGCAGTAGCACTTACTTTTAATGCCCTTTTACCGGCTCCCCCAACTTGCTTCAGCCTTCTCTTTAATAGGGCAGTTTCTGGAGAGCGTCTGTGATGGGAGCAACTGTCCAGGTGCACTGGGACTATTCCCTGCAAAGCCACCAAGCAGCAGGTGATAGGTCGCTGTCTCCTGAGGCACAGTTAGCTGTCTACTTTGTGCTATGCTGTGGTGGAGTAAGCGCAGCAAAAAACCCCAAAAGTACGATGGGGTGGGATGTAATAGAAAAAGGGGCTGGATCCCCTCTCTGAGCACAAGGGAAAGAATCCATGCCAAAGTCTTAGCTGTAATTTGCCATAACATACTAGTGTTGGCTGTTGTGTAAGTGTATTTCCACTCCCTCTGTGCAATGGTAAAATAAGGTAATGTCTCCAGTCACAGACTCAAGGCACTGTCTACTGTATTGTCCTTTTAAGACTCTGTCAGTGAAACTTAAGGGAGAGGCAAGAATTCTGCTGGTGAGAACTTAAGTGCAGTTTCATTAAATGCTGGTATTTTGCTCAGAGCTATTGCTATCCCGCTTTACATTCTCATCTGTGGGACATTTTCTCCTGAAATTAAGCCAGGATGTGCTCAGTTGCGTGGAGCTGTGTGCAAATGCCTTTTTTTCCCTTGAGTCTCAGTTATCAAAGTTTGGAATCCGCTGTACCTAACATCTATCTAATTTTATTCATTTAACGCAGTAGACTTGTTCCAGCCAAGATGTTGGTCATGAAACAGGGATAAGAAAATTTCGAGCTTGAAAGATTTTTTTTCAGTTTGTCCACAGGAAATGTTAACAAATGACCTTAAAATACTGCCTTATCTAATGTTTATACTAAACTTCAACTCTTGTTTGGCTATTTTCTTCTTACAGAAGGAATACATTTTCTTGGTATCCATAAGGATCGGAGAGCTGAAAAACTCCAGTGTTCACCTATGTTCTTCTTTTCCATTTTTTTCTTCACGGTGACATTTTAGATCTTGCCTACCTGAAGAGCCTTACCCTTAAAATAATACTTTGCATCAGGTTATGTAATGGTGGAAAAGCAGCTGCTCCCCATGGAGCTCCCTGTAGTTGCAGGCACACTCAAAGCCAGGGCTGCTGCTGTTGGAGGAGCCAGACCCTCTTCTCCTGGGCTGTTCCCTCACAGGTGCTGGTGCAGGTATTACTCTTATAAAACAGATTAGGGAATGGAGATGCAGTATTCTAAGAAATGCTACTTCTCACTGACTTAGAGGCCACTGCTTTGCTGATATTTTGGGTTAGGGCAGAAAATTTCTGTTGGGTTTTGATGGGATTGGGGTTTTTTTGGCTTTGGTTTGCACAGCGAGCTTTTGAAACAAGACCTAGGATTTCTAATGTCATTTTGCTTAATAAACAAGCAAAGAAGTAAAGTAGCTGGTTTTTGGTTTTCATAATAATTTAGCGTTAAGTAAGTAGAAATGGATCATCAGGACCTGCACATTAGAAAGCACTCAGACAAGTAACAATGCCAACCTTTTGTTTTCCTTTTTGCCTTATTCTTCCCTGGCTCTGTGCCCCATGACACGAAGCAAAAGACAGACTCATTGAGCAATAGGCCCTAATCTTCAAAATGGCTTAAATTACACTGTAGCAGCTTTTGATTCAGAGTTGAGCTAGGAAGATCTCCTCAGTATTCTTGTCCTTGGAAGGACACTGTTGTGTCTTCACTAGAAAGGCCTCACAGTAGGATTATTCCATCAAAGATTGCAAGGTTTTAAAGACATTTGTTACCTGAATGTAGGTTGGGGCTGACAAATTGTAAAATGTACAGTTTAGTTCAAGGAGATGCCTTGCATTCCCATTCTCATGTGAAGTGGCAGTGTAAAGATACTGAGGTGATGTCTTCTGTCCAGGAAGGCACGCTCTCCAAAACTAAAAAGGCAAAAAGAGCAATCAGACTGATTCTTTGTTCTTACAGTGGAGAAGGCAGTTAATAGCTGTAGCCCCAGAGAGCTCTACTTTTCTGAGATGTCATGGAAAAGTTTGGCATGATATTAAATATACTTGCTCTCAGGCATGGTCTTGTTATGTAGTTAATCATGTACTCTAAAGATAATGCTGCAGCTAACAGACTTTTTTAAACCTATATGGAGTGGTTTGTGCCCTCTGCCGCAGATTTGTATTAGAATGTTGTTCTATGTTGAGATATGTGTTCCTCAAATGAAATCTCTTATTTTGGAGTGTTGGCATCTTAGCGTGTTTGCATGTGTGCATATATTTATATACACAGATATATCATAGTGTCATAGTATTGTCAAGGTTGGAAGGGACCTCAAAGATCATCTAGCTCCAACCCCCCTGCCATGGGCAGGGACACCTCCCACTAGATCAGGTTGTTCAGAGCCCCATCCAGCCTGGCCTTGAACACTTCCAGGGATGGGGCTTCTACCACCTCCCTGGGCAACCTGCTCACCACCTTCATGGTGAAGAACTTCTTCCTAATGTCTAATCTGAATCTACCCAGCTCTAGTTTTGATCTATTCCCCCTAGTCCTGCCACTACCCGACATCCTGAAAAGTCCCTCCCCAGCTTTCTTTTAGGCCCCCTTAAGATACTGAAAGGCCACGATAAGGTCTCCTCGGAGCCTTCTCTTCTCCAGACTGAATAACCCCAACTCTCGCAGTCTGTCTTCATAGGAGAGGTGCTGTAGCTCTCTGATCGTCCTTGTGGCCCTTCTTTGAACATGCTCCAGCGCATCCATATCTTTCTTGTAATAGGGGCTCCAGAACTGGACGCAGTACTCCAGGTGGGGTCTCACTAGAGTGGAGTAGAGGGGGAGAATCACCTCCCTCAACCTGCTGGCTACACTTTTCTTGATGCAGCCCAGGGTATGATTGGCTTTCTGGACTGCAGGTGCACACTGGCAGCTCATGTTGAGCTTCTTGTTCACCAGTACCCCCAAGTCCTCTTCTTCAGGGCTGCTCTCAAGCCAGTCACAGCCTGGCCTATATCGGTGCTTGGGATTGCCCCAGCCTGGATGCAGGACCTTGCACTTGGTCTTATTGAACTTCATGAGTTTGGCATGGGCCCACCTCTCCAGCCTGTCAAGGTCCCTCTGGATGGCATCCCTTCCCTCCAGCGTGTCAGCCGCACCACACAGCTTGGTGTTGTCAGCAACTTGCTGAGGGTACACTCAATGCCACTGTCCATATCGCCAACGAAGATGTTAAACAGGACTGGTCCCAGTACTGACCCTTGAGGGACTCCACTTGTCACTGGCCTCCACTTGGACATGGACCCGTTGACAGCCACTCTTTGGGTGCGGCCATCAAGCCAGTTCTTTATCCACTGAGTTGTCCATCCATCAAACCCATATTTATATGTATGTGTGCATATATGCATGTGTATTTTTAATGGAGGATGGTGAGGCACTGGAACAGGTTGCCCAGAGAGATTATGGATGGCCCCTCCCTGGAAGTGTTCAACCTGGTCTAGTGGAAGGTGTCCCTGCCTGTGGCAGGGTGCTTGCAACTAGATGATCTTTAAGGTCCCTTCCAACCCGAACCACTCTATGATTCTATAAATGCTAATATTTTCAAGAGTAATGAGTGATATTTGGATCCTTTGGTTTCTGGATACATGATTATAATGTCTTTAAACAGTCCTAAAATAAAGGTCTCTTTTTCACAAGCTGGAACCCTTTGTGGTATCCTGATAGTGAAAGCATCTCTGATGTCTTAGGTTGCAGCCCAGTGTGTGCTGGGGGAGCAGATGCAAAGCGTGAGGCAGTTATGCTGCTGGTGACTGCTGGCCATCACACTAGTAGCATGGCTGGTAGGACAGGGCTGCCACTGGGGGCTGTTGCACAAGACTGACCTAGCCTTGCACACCTATTAGAGTAGGTTCTACAATGTCCCCTCCCCTCCTTTTGCTTCTGAGCTGGTGGACCTGCAGCGAACTGAAGCAGTGAGAGCAGATGGATTTGCTCCTGGCCTGGGGAGTTGGATTGGTTCGTGGAGAGCTCAAATGAGTACCAGTGAGGATGAGACCACCTAGTCAGAAGCACAGAGGCAGTGTGAGGAAAGGGGTCACTTGATGGCTGTGGACTGTTGGACTGGCTCAACTGGTTTTTTTTACTGGCAGGTATTAGTAACTAGGTGACTGTGCACTGAAACACATAAAGGGCCCTGCTGTGATCTGTTTTGCTATCCCTGCTTCTGGGCATAGTAAAGTCAAAAAAGGCTACTTTGAGAACATGTTAAACCACTGCAGCCTTTTGTTCAGTGACTATCTGTTCCTTTTCAGTGAATGTTACAAACATGGTCACAAAGTTGACTTTTCACTGTCCCCTGATTCAAACGCGGATAAACAGTCATTGCATAGTTGTTTTCTGATGTCTTTGAAAGAAAACTGTTTCTGAAAGTGGATGCAATCTGTTGTCTGAGCGGCAGTCCAGTGCATGGCTGAACTGCTAATCAATTCCTGCATGGAGAGGATGATTGCAGGGTAGTTGAGAGATGTTCTAGATTCATCGTTTCTTAATAGAAGAATCAGACTCGTGTATTAGTTTTGCTTTTTGGCTACGTCTAGCAAACTAACACCTCATGGAGGATTTGGAAAAGTACAATAAGGAAATACGCTGCCTCCTTTTTTTTTTTTTTGTCGTAAATGAACATTTGATTCCTATCAAAATGACATTTGTTGCCTTGAAATTGTATAACTCTCTTGTATTAAAGTGAGGCAATCACTGAAGAACTGCAGGGTATTAAAGGGAATTTGATCTGAAAGCTTGCAGAAGGTAAAATTTCTCTGGCCTGTGCAAAGCGTTTGGCTTGAGTTCTACCTGTAGGGTGAGTACCATGGGGATTGTTGTTCGCTTCTTATGTGCAGGTTGTACCCAGGGTTTGTGTAGTTAATTTGCCCGTGCTGATGGATGGGAGAAAATTTAAATGGTGCCATACACAACTGGAAAACTCTGAATGCAGAGACTGATGGAGGCCAAGTGAGACCACTCTGCCTCCTCAGGGTCAAGTTATGCAGCGTAGCTAGAGCTGATGTAATAGCTTCCTCCTGTCTGAAGAAGGAGAATACACCCCTTGCATTCCTCCTTTGCATGTTGTTCTCCCTCCATTCATCTTCATTGACTCTGACATGTATCTGACCCTATGGGAAGCGTATTTGTCTTGTAATTAATTTCCCACCATTAATAAGCTGATTTGGTTTACTGTGCTATTGATGAGTTCCAGGGTTGGTATAAGAGAGGAGTTAGACGCAGAACCACCCCTTTCTGATAATGATAAGCCATTAGGAGTGAGCTAATACAACTTCATGCCAAGGCTTAATTCCTGCGGCGCTTGAGTGTTGCTGTTTGATGACCCAGTCCCTTCCCACCCTTCCATTGTGTTAGCTCCAGCTGATGTCCTGAAACACATCAGAATCTAAGCAACCGTGAAACCATAGTTTCTAGGTGTAATAAAAGAGCTTTATCAGTTCTATTCCTGGTGAGACTCAGGCTTTGCAAAGGACTTCAAACCCCTGCCGGTGTGAGCTTGGTAGGCACATACTGGCATCATGTAGCACATGTGTGGCATGCTGTACGCCCCTGGATCCTGCTCGGAACTCCAGGGTGCGTCTGTCCCTTTAGATGAAGTTGTGCCTTCCACATCTGACTGCAGCATTTGCTGGGTAAAGTTATTCTGATATTTTAGTTGGTCTTATATTGTCAGTCACATATATATTGACCATTTCAGCTGAACAGTTTTGGGGTTTTTGTTTTAGTTTTGGTTTTTTTGTGTTCCAGCAAACTGCAGTAAGAAGTTTGGACCCAACATTAAATCTCTAGTGGAATAAAATCAGATTGATTTTGGCCATGACCACAATTGTTCTGATTATCAAAGACTCTTACTAATTCTTTTTTGTTTTTCAAGTCATCAAATAGCCTGTTGTTCATTTTTGGCTGTTTCCTTCTATTCCTTCTCCTCTCGTGGTTGCACAACTTGACATTACAATCAATAATTCCTCATTGATAATTGCTCTCAGGCTATGACATCAGGATTTTCTGGAAATATAAATTCGTAGTGCTGATAGCAGACTATATGATTTCATTCTGGAAACTGGCCAGTACAGTTGGGCTCCCTGATGTGCAGGATGCAAGGGAGGAGATGATAAAATATTAGTGTGCATGTGTGCCTGACACATTCAGTCTGTGTTTTGTTTTGTTTTCTAGGGACTGCTGTGTTACAAGAGCACATCTTTAATTCAGGTCTGCTCTGATAAAACCAGAGCATCTCCTTGCTATTAATTAATAGAATATAATTTTATTGTTCTGATTCAGCTTTCCTGTTTTCTACCTTTTAGTTATTTGGTTTTGTCTGGCATGGTCAATTAATTGCTTCTTAAAAATATTGCTGCAGTGATTAGTCTACCATAGATATTCTACTGCTTGCCTTTCCACAGTTCGTGATAGTTAAATATGTGGGTTTCAGAGGCCTGGTGCAGGCCTGTGTTGAGGCAGTGCTCTGCTCCGAAGCAGATGTGTTCAAAAGGATTACCAGGAACATTCTTTGTTTGCACGTGGGCGGAGTGGGCTCAGCACTCAAGTGAGAGAGACCATGACAGGCGGCTCCAGAAGTTAGGAATTGCAATTAGATGCTGGAACGGTCGACCACAGGATGCTGACAGGGCCAAGAATTTAACAAGGTTCAAAAAGGAGTTGGATGTTTGCTTAGGGGTTAGGAATAGAGGGAGTTGTCAGAATAAATGATTACCAAACGTTTTGGAGGGAGTCTCAAACCTTATGTTTTTGAGTCTGTGCTGGTTTCTAGGTATCAGGCTAGATTACGCAGCTTCTGCTGATTGAAGGGCTCTTAATATTGCAGGTGAGATGCAGGACTAGTCAAACCACCAGTTAGTGATCTACTTCGGCAGTTGTGTGTTCAAAAAACTATGCCCAAGCCTTCTGGGGACTGCGAGAATCACATCTGTAGCTTTGGCTCGCGATGCAGTGTCCTCTTGGTTTCAAACATTTTGGGGGTGGACTGCTTGAGGTAACAGAAGATGCTCACACCCTCAGCAGTAATACCACTCCTGTCTGAAATCCCAAAGTGCCTTGGTGAGGAGGAATATATATTAGGGGCTGACTTTTAGACAATACAAGACAGTATTAGGGTGACTCAAACCAAACCAGTGAGGCAGAATTGCTCTCAGCTATTAAAGCTATTAAGCATATTCCTGAGCTTGGGCCATTACCTTCCTCCAGACCTAAGCCAGTATCTTTTGCAAGAAACTATGTTGGGCTTTGCAGCTCTGCCTGCTTGTTCAGTATTGATTTGTACCTTTTCACAAAGCTTTTTATTTTTAAACACATTTGCCTCATGTATGTGTTGTACCCACCTCAAGCACTGCAGTGGTCTTTGGGGAGTGGCATAAGCACAGCAGGTTTCATCTCCCGACGTTCCAGCTGGCTCACCAAGTTCAGTTTGAGCTTAAAGCTAGTTGAAGGCAGTCTTGTTTTCCCTACTCACTTATGTTATCCCTGCCTCTCATGCAGCCAGACAGGGAGCTGAGCCAACTGAAAACTTAACCCTACCCTCTCTAAAAATAACAATAGTTTACTCAGTCATAGTTCCCTGAACTAGCTTTCCACCTAGCTGTAAAAGCAGCAGTGACAGTACAAAGGAGCGGTCAATATATGGGGATGTAGGGCAGCAGGTTTGACCTACCTTGTATGCTGAGATACTGAGTTTCTTCCTGCAATCCTAAAAAAAGATGCAAAGCAGAAAAAAGTGGGAGTTTTATCTCCCCCCCCCTTTTTTTTTTTTTGTTTTTTTTTTTTTTTTTTTTTTTC
>WEIS01067765.1:35710-53689 GCA_013389965.1 Todus mexicanus | reverse complement strand
TGGTTTTTTTTTTTTTCTTAAGAAAGAAGCTTCTAGTCTTTAAGCTTAGGCTTCACCTGTCTTCACCTGCGAAGAGGTTATTTATTTATTTATTTTGCTGACAATTTTAAGATAGAAGAAAATTGGCAAAATAATCCTGTGGGTTAATTTCAGTGCTTTTGGATAAAAATGAGAAGATTCTCTTTTTCTAGCAACAACATAATTTCTTGATAGTTAAACCATAGAGTCTTACACTATGCCTCTACCAGTTGTAAAAAAATTTCTGTAGGGAGTGACAGTAGGATGGAAAGAAACTTTCAGGACTGCAGTGTGTACAGCACCATGGATGAATGACTGAAACCTTGCAGCGTACGTTCTGAGTGTTGAGATGCTGGCATTTGTCTGCAGGAAAAGTCACCACTTTAATTGTTTGGGTCACATGAGTGAAGACAGTATTTATTACCTTCAAAAAAAGCACGGTTAGTGCCAGGAAACTTGGGAGTTTGTTTACATTGCGATTTTTGCACTGCAACCGTAGTTCCTCCAGAGCAAGGGTCTTCCGCCCTGTGGTTTTCTATGTTTTAAACCTGTGTAGGTATCTGGCAGTGGCCGGGTGAAGGTTAACGTCTGGTATGTAAACTGCTTGCTGTCATCCAGGTTCTCTGTGTACATCACCCTTATATCTAATGGGACTCCTGCAGTGAAACCTGGAGGCATCACCCTGCTGCAAACCTAACTCCCCAACCTGTATTCCACCTGGTTAAACCAGGACAGGTTGGTTATAGCATGCAAATAAATGATGGGGCAGCTATTGCAAAATGTAGAAAGACTTTCTTTCTTCTTTTCAAGTTGTACTGAGACATGACAGTATTCCTGCCTCAAAACCGGTGGAGCCTGCGAAACGTGTTTTATGGTATTGGCCTGGTGGAGAAGTGAGTGCATTCTTAAAGACTTTGAAGGTAGGAAAGCTGGAGGTAAATAGCTATGAAGTTTTCTGTGCATTTGAAGGGTAGACCTTGGGATAAATGAAGCAGGAGTGGCCTTCTGACCCAGAACTTGGAATATTCTTGTTAAAGAGCACCAAAGAGGGGCTTTAGGCCCTTTACTTGGAGGAGGGGAGGGCAAAGCTGGTCCTGTTAAAAAGATAATCTCCATATGATTGTTGAAGCTACAGGACGCAGGTGGCAGAAGTTGCATGAGAGGGGGCCTTTAGTAGCTAGTTTCTGTGTGACCTTGGGAGAGCAGTCCTACATGCTACAATACTGCATGGTAATCGTGCATGATTTTTAGGAACACGTGAGGGCATCACAGGAATTGTAAGTTGAAAGACCTGTGTTTGCATTAGCTCTGAGGAAAGACCCGATGTGCTTTGAAGTGTTCTGATTGAATGACAGATGTCTTTATCGCCCTCAAGCACCGGAAAGTTGCATGACGACCACAAAAATTGCCACATAGAAATTTTGCTTTTGAGACGAAAAAGCAAAAGGCAGGTGAAGAAGTATGGGAAGAACATGTGTTTCCAAGCTCTCTGCAACCAGTATGTCCAGAAGTACAGGAGATAGTCCTATGACTTTCCTAATGCCGTAAGAAAAAAATACTACCCATGAAACTTGTGGTGCAGTTATGGAAGTGGCACTGAGTCTAAACATGTGAGGTGGGTGCGTGCGTACATTTGCACATGAAACAGTAATTACAATAGCCTAAAATTCACATCCCAACCACAATGATGTTGCTCCATTTTTCAGTAACTAAGAAAGGAATTTGGCCCAGTGAATGAATTTGAAACGCGCTCAGTTGGCCTGAGGGATCCTTAAGCATTCCTTAATGTTATAAGAAACATGTGCATTTTGTGTTTGCAGGCAGTGATTGCTGTATACCAGAATGCGAGCAGAGTACTGCTTGCTGCTGCTTCTTTCGACTAGTTTGCACTAACCAAGCGGGATAAAAGAGTCATAGTGCAAGCACTGAGAGCTGGGTGTAAGTTAAAAGTCCTGTTCTGGTAGTGATGCTTCGTAGCTCTTTGTCAAAAGGATCTGACATGAACCTACTGCAAAGGGGTAGTATGCAGAGTAGTTTTACAATGCTTTTTAGGAGTAGTAGGAAATGACTTAAGTACTGTTTACAAGTCATTGGTGTCCTTTTTGTCTTTGCCTGTTGCTCAGGATTGCTGAGAGTGGCATGTGCCTCTGGAGACAGCCAGTCCAATTTTTCTTTTCCAAGCAGGGTCAGCAGGAGTGGGTTGCCCAGGACCATGTCTGGTGGTGTTCTGAGTATCTCCAAGGATGGAGACTCTGCAACCTCTCTGGGTAACCTCTTGCAGTGTTTGATACCTTCAAATTAAAAAAAAAAACCAACACAAAACAAGCTAATATTTATGTGGAATTTTCAGTATTTCAATTTGTGTCCGTTACCTCTTGTCCTTTCACTGCATACTCAAGAGGAGCCTGGCTCCATCTTCTTTACTGCTTCCCATCAGGTGTTGATCACAAATCAGATGCTTCACCAAGCATTTTCTTCCCAAGGCTTAAGCAGTCCCAGCTCTCTCAGCCTTTCTTTGTGTGACAGAACTCTAGTCCTTGAATCATCTCTGTAGTCCTTCACTGGACTAGTGCCAGCATGTCTGTCTCTCTTACACGGGGAAGCCCATCACTGGACAGATAGGGCAGAGGTGACCCCTCCAGTGCTGAGCAGAAGGGAAGGATCACCTCCCTCGATCTGCTGGCAGCTCTTCCCAGCGCAGCCTGGGATTGGGTGGCTGTCTCTGCTACACAGGCACGCTGCTGCCTCACGTTCAACATGCTGTCTGCCAGACCTGTGAGTCTTTCTCTGCAGAGCTGATTTCCAGCTAGTCAACCCCCAACATGTGCTGGTGCTTGGGGTGATCCCTCCCTAGGTGCAGGGCTCTGCGTTTCTTGTTGCTGAATTTAATGCGATTCCCATCAGCATGTTTCTGCAGCCTGTCAAGGTGCCTCTGAATAGTAGCGCAACCCTCTGGTGCTATCAGCCGTTCCTCGTAATTTGGTATAATCTGAAAGTTTGCTGAGGGTGTGCTCTGTCACACCGTCTGGGTCATTAATGAACATATTAAACAGTATTGATCCCAGGATCATGCTCTGGAGTAATACCGCTAGTAACTGTCCTCCAGGTGGACTTAGCACAACCCTGTGTAGCCTAGCAGCTCAGTCAGTTTTCAATCCACCTCATTTCCTGCTCATCGAGCCCGTTTAGAGGTAGCATGAAGTTTAAAACCTATATCAGTAAATAAGGACCCATCAAACCATTGCTGGTTCAAAAATCCAGATAAATGTTGCTGGAAACAGGAGACTAAAAATACATAGTAATGGAAAAGCAGAAGGCTGCAAAAGAACAGGGAGAGGAAAGGAGGTGGGTAAGTACGGTTCTAGGTGGAAGGAGAGTTCTACTAATTAGTTGTGACTTTACTTTTCCTTTGTCTAAAAGAGACTTTGGAAGTGTGGACTGATTTTGTTTTCTTTTACTATTATTTGTAGAAAAGTTCACAATCTTGTTTGGAGATCTCAAAAAGCTGCTCAAAACCCCTGAGCCTTGACCATGGCTCAGTTTCACAAGGACAACTGGCTGAAATCAATGTACGGGATTCAAACCCTTCTTGTCCTCATAGGAGAACAACTTTCCTTTGATTATTGTTGATTTACACTCTCTTGAGTATGGGAAATGATCCAGTACATAATTATTAGGCATTGTGAACCTCAAGGTTATGCATGTCATGAACACGTTTATCTCAGCTTGTTCTGTTTAAATTGATACTAATTGGTTTTGTTGAAAACAAAGCTTCTGATAAGAAGTCGTTATCAGTGTTCCTGCTAAGCTAATTAAACCCCTGAGACAGCACTGCTATATGTTTTTCCTTCCTGTTGGGGAAAAAAAGTGTTCATTTTGTTTGTAGGCGTATGAATTCCTGTATTGCAACTATCACCTCTCTTGTTACATAGGGGTTTATCTTACTGGGAGAGAAGCTCTGGCAAATTCTGCAGTCAATCTATCTGTTAAAAGAAAACAGCCAGAGACTGCCAGAGAGGTGTTGGTCGGCCAAATGTCACTATAATTAGATGGTTATTTATAGTCAAGGTTATTTGGGAATTTGTGTCCCTGACAGTATTTCTGTGACCAAACATTCCATTTCCAGATAACTGGAAATACTCAAATACTTCAAATACCATAAATTAGGATACCCTAGAAAAGAGCTCAACTCTAGAATGAGCCCAGGTGTGAATATCACCTGGGTTTCCTGTGGAGCTAAGTCCCTATGTGTCAGTCAGCAATTGTTTTGCCTCTAGGACAGTAAAGCAAACCGCCGACGCCGTAGCATCAAGTAGATGTGCTTGCATTCCTTCAAAAAAATTCCCTCCCTTTTCCACCCAAGCTCTGACCACTAAATTGTGACACATTTCAGTGCAAATGCTTGTCATGAGTTTGGTGCTAAAAACGTGTTTGGGTGTTCCGGAAAATCACCTTTATTTTAAGGCTGGCATGTGTTGTTTCTGTCTGTGGAGGTGTTTTATGCGTGCTTCCTTGGAATGATATTACATGTTCAGTTACAGATTTGTAGTTTTTCTGTGTGAAGTGTTGGTGCATCCAGCTGGCTGCTTAGGCATGAAAGGTGACAGGATAACCTTGAGGGCGATCTGTAGCAGTAGTGATGTGGCATCTTGTTAGGCCTTCAAGGCAAGGGGAGACTTTCCATTCATTTAGGTGCCTGTCTTACTGAAAAGAAAGAGAGGGTCTGGATAAGTAGCACATGTTAATCTGCTGGAGCCTACTTGGCGAGGTATGTATTTGCAGGCAAGCTGATGACTTTATTTTTTTTAACTCCTCCTAATATTTTACAATTTCAGAAGAGCTGTTATGTAACCTTGATCTTCCTTGATCTTCCCAAGCATCTTTCTGAAAGATAAGCAACATTCTCATTGGAAACTTGGTTTAACCTACACTTTAAGCAACAAATGAGATATATCTGAGAGCCTCTATGTTTCTTCCTCATGGTGTGTTTGGTAATGTGTTTCTTGCCTCACCTCAACTATGGTTGTTACTTTTACTCTGCCTACCTGTTTAGGGCATTGAATTGGTCATGAATGGCAGTGGGAGCCTTTAGAAAATGAGGCTATGAGTGGAAGAACTGTCTGCTTTAAGATTTTTCTTACTGAAATAGAAAACAGTGATAATAAAGGAAGCATAAATAACAGTGAGAAACTCCTCAAGGATGGTGTTTGCTGTTGTGTAAGAGGGTGTTGCAGGCAGCCCTGTGGCAGCAGGTATTGCCAACATTTGTAGCGGTAATGGAGTAATTCTCTACTTCCATTTTCCTCAGTGCTTCTAATGCTCTAGTACAGTTGTTATCTGTTAATGGTAACATTCAAAAGTAAATTATTTTTTTTCCTTCACTTGCTTTCTGAAAGTAACTGACCTTTACTCTCTCACATATATGCTAAAAGCACATTGTTTTTATAAGCTCTTTGGAACAGCTGCAACCTTTTCATGAATACCGGCAGAGGTTTTAGGACTAGTTTCCTAGAAAAGCAGGAGTCTGTAGGTCAGTGCAACCGCAACATCTCCTTCCAGTTACAGCGGACTTTTTATTCTAGAAAACTCTACAAATGCGTTTTTCTTCCTCCCCGATGACCCAAGGAAGGAGGCAGTTGTAGATGTGATATATCAATTGTCCTGTAAGTTGAAGTTTCTGTAGAGTGCTTCTTCTTTAGTGGAGTTGTAGATGGACACCTTTTAGCCTGGGATGACTCCTGTTTTCATTCTTTGCTCACTGCTAGACATTTCATGGCTCTTCACTTCTACTCAACCCTTTTTGTTGTGTGAAAATCTTCTCTCCTCCTTGCTTTAATAGGTTGACCATGGATTTCATGTTGCTGGGACAAACACTAGAGCATTTCATTCAGTACTAGTTGCCTGAAGGCACAGGTTGATGTGCTTCAGATAAATGTCAACTTGGATAAAACGCTAGGGGAGTATGTACAGAAAAGAATCATCTGCTTCCCTTTGCTCCAGAAAGCTGGTGGCTTTTGAGGAGAGGACAGGAAAAGGAGGGAGGGGAGAAGAGGAAAAATCTGATGTGCTTTATTGGGTGAGCCCAGAAGTGTGAGAGCAAGTATTGGTGGAGAGTGCTGCTGTGCAAGGAGAGGAAGGTACATCAGCCCATTAATCATCTATGCTTCTTCATTAGCTTAGAGCATGATAGGGAAGGATATAACAAAATCTGCACGCACACACACACACAAAAACCAAAGGTCAAAAATCCGGAGGTCTGGACTCCTGAATTGCTTTTTGCATACGCTTTGTTTCTCTTTTTTTTTTTTTTTCTCTTCTCTGCAGTATCAGCTTTTTATTGTTCATAGAGAGACAAACAGGCTCTTGTTCCAGAGGGAAGGGGGTGGTCGGAAGACCTGGGTAAGCAAGGAGGAATGTCCTGTTCACTGCCTCACTCTGGCTCCAGGTTGAAGACCTAGAGGGGGATTTCAATGTGTAAGGAGCAGCAAAGTGTCAGAAAACAAGCGACAATGAAAACAAAATGCAGCCACTAACCTTGGGGCTCTGACACCGAGCAAATGTTTATCAGAGGAAGATTCTGCTGGACATCACCGGATAAGAATGAGTTGATGTCACTCTTGGCAAGGGCAAGAGCTCGGTTTTTTCCACACAAACAGCACAACACAGCAAGGAGGAAGGAGAGGGAAGGGTGGGAAGGAGCTGGGGGGGGAGGGAAAGAGGAAGAGGAGGAGATCACTGTTTGCTATAAATTGTGCTAATAAAAATATATAAAAAGCGTGTCTTGTTTTGTTGGCAGGGGTCTCAGTGCTGGGACATAAATAGACAAAGGTTAAGGATGCTTCAGGGCTCCTCCTACACTGCAGCTCTGAAGAGCTGTACACAGATTCCTGACGGCTGTTGCGTAATTTGCTTTGACTTGCTACCAGTCAAGAGCATACTATGGGCTCATTCCTGTGGCCCTTATTCAACAAAACCTCATTTGGCTTTAATGGGAATTTTTTCTTTATTCAAGAAGTTCAGCTTTTGTGACCTCTGGTAGCTTCAGTGCCTGGCCAGTGAATAGGAGGGCCTCCCCTCGCCCTCAACCCCTGCATAGCCTTCTTCTAAAGCTTCATCATATTTTATACTACAAGTAACTCAGAGTTTTCTTCGCAGAAAGAGAGACTTTCACCAGACAGGCAGCAGAACAGTGAAAGCTGCCTTCTAACAGGTACCATTCTGTAGCTAAGGTGTAACTACTGGTATTTGGTGAATTTGATAGTGAGCAGTGCTGGAAAGCACCTCAGAGGAGGTGTAGGTAAAATGAGTGAATGTTGTGATAGAGCAGTTCTAGAAAAAAATACTTCTAAAGCCAAAACGGTTTTCTAAAACCAAACAAGTATGGGAGATCATTAGCAGCATCTCATCTATGAGCTGTCTGTACCGGAACACTTACTGCTGGTCATCCCTGTATGAATGCTCTTGTAGAGCACAGAAGTGGTACGGCTTTTTATTTTTTTAAAAACATGTGACTTGACCTATTAACATTTTTTCTTTCCTTAACAAAACCAGGAGTTGCGTGGTGTTTGCTCTGCATTCATGCGTTCTAGTTCAGAGCAGACCGTTTGTGAATTGGCACAAGTTAAAGTAGAAAAGACCTCTCCTAGGCTGGAATAAGTGCTAGCACTGAGCCTTCTAGCAGTATAGATGTGACATACTTTAGATGTCCTGTATCCCTCCCTTTCCTCATCTTCCCTACGTAGACAAGTTGCTACTAGCGTCCTACAGCTACGCGAACATCTGCAAGGTATTTGTGGAGTTAGCAAACAGACTTTCAGGATCTCGGGCACTTGCGGAAAATGGGACCATTATTTTTCAGAATGTAGAAGGATTTAAAAATTGGGTTGTTGGGGGCACAAACTTAATAAACTGCAAATAAACTTAATAATATAACTTGTATTCGACTGGCTCTCATCACCAGGCTTTTAGAGCCACGGTGGTTGTGTAAGGAGGCAAAGCTTTGCGTTTGATGCTCTCCTTATGCGATTCCCTCAGGTATACGTGACTCTCCGGAAGCTTTTCAGTTTGATGACTTCCTGCTAGACCACACTATCTCATTCAAAAAATTCGGCTAGCATGGTGTTGATTGAATAGATTTGAGTATTCTCTGTTGAATGACCGTACGAGACTTGTGCACACTTGAGACTTTTTCTGCAGTGACTCAGCTCAGGGTATGAGCGAAGAGCAGCGCACCAGGCTTCAAGGCACACTGGGCAAGGAAAAGCTATCGTGTTCGTGCTGGAGCTGTTTCGAAGTGCAGGCTGTGTAGCTGGGAAGGAGGAACAGTCAGGTCTGTGGTGTGCTCCACTCCTTTACTGAAGGCTATCAGAATCAAACAAACCATTTAACTGCTTCTGCACATGCTGTCCTCCTCTCCCTAAATTAAGTCAGAAGATGAAGAGGGGAAAAAAACCCCACGTATTCATTAACTGGAGAGCTGAATTAAAACTTTCCAAGTATTAATGCATTTCTAAGAGACTTTTAAAAACTCAACTTTGAAGTTTTAACGTGTTCTAAACTGTTTTATACCTTAATTTTAAGGAAATTGGGGAGTTAGATACTGTTGTATGTTAATGTCACTTGTGTCTTCTGTACAGTTATTTTCCTATTCTCTTTCTCCCCTAAAACAAGAAGGGATGCATACATGTCTGCACTACCACTGTTTATCTTCATAGTGCCTTTAGACTTCTTTTGGTTAATGTGGAGATTTGGAGTCCACGTGTTGATTAGGAAAACCAAGAAATGCTTCATGGTTTTAGAACAAAAAGTGTTAAGGTTCTTCCCTCAACACCCCTGTGGTTTTGGATTCCCAGATGATCAAAAGTCTTTCCCTACAACTTCTAAAAAAGTATTGTGGCTGATCCCCTTCTGCACCCCTTTTATGAAATCGACCTCTGAGCCTGTTTCTGTACAGTTTGAGAAAGCAGTGCTAAAATCATCATAAAGTAGATACGTTTATATAGGACCTTATACCAAAACAGCATCTGGAACATCTAATTCCTCTTAACAAGCTGCAGGCCTTATAGCTACCCATTCTGATGTTCCCAGTGAGCCTAATGTGAATGAAGTTTGAGCACACAAGGTCTATCACCTTCATAAGAAACCTAAGAAAGTGTGGATTGCATCCTGCAGATGAAGAACCAAAGGTCAAAATCATGTTCCAGTGAATCAGTGGTAGATATAGTAGAGGTCAGTTAGGCCTGGGGTATACAGTTCGTAGAACTTCAGTATTTTGCTGGAACCCAGCAAAAAGAAATGGTGACACATACTGGATCTGACAGAGGGTTTTCTGAAGGTTAAACTGAAGCTACCGAGTCTGAAGACTGTGCGTAGGAACCAGCTGCTGCGGGTAAGGAGTCAGTACAGGTGCAGCAGCTACCTCTTGTAGGCTGGCAGTGGTGAAACAAGGCAGCTTGTCTCTCTGGTCTGGACGAGTAAGTGACCCTGCTCTGCATTTTCGAAAGGGACATAGCCTGTGTTGAGGGCTTATTGCTGCACTTTTGATTTGTATACACAAGTTCCGAATCTTCCTGGAAAACAGGACAATTTCACAGTACAAAGGCATTGCCATTCCAAGGTGCTGCCGCTGCAAACCACCGTTGTCTCCTGCTGGGGTGGACTGGGTGGCTGTGCAGCTGCAAGGTGCTTTGGGTGAATAGGCTGGCGGCAGAGAGAAGTGGTGCTGCTGAAAAGGGAAGGCTTTTGCTGGACCAGCCGGCTTGAACCAGTATGTCCCACAGCTGTGTGAGTGCTAGGCCTGGGAAAGGGTGGTTGAAGTCAAAGGAACACACAGCCCTTTGGGAAGGGTTTGGGTGGGAGAGCAGGGAGCCCTTCTGGGGCCAGCTGGGCACCCCTTACCCTGCAGGTGTCAGTGCAAGAGCTGAGCCTGTGTCTGTGTAAGCTGCAGGGGCAAATTGCTGGGGGAGAGCAGCCCAGCTCTGGCTGATCCATAACACCAAGTGACCACTTGTGGGCATTGGAGCATGATCCTTTCTTCAAGCTTTAGTGGTCTGAAAAGCAACAAGTCCCAGATGCTGTCTCATGGGAATGCTAAGACTCCATGATTTGCTCTTAAGAGCTTTAAAAATGCCAAATATAGTGAAAAATAACTTTCTCACCTCTGTCATTTTAAAATAGCATCAAACACAGATGGTGTCCCACCAAATGTTTAATTTTCAATTGTTTTCATGTATAATTTTGAAAACTTGAAAGCTTTCTTCCTTTTTCTCCATCTCCCCCCCCCCCTTCTATTTTTATAACATAGAAGAGTATTTCCCTGGGAACAAGGCTGTCTTTGGCTTTACAGCTTATCCATTCCTGGTATTTTATTTCTTATCTGAAGTCAGAACCTTCTGCACAGAATACACGAATTCATTGCTGTCAGTGTCACAAACCAAGTTCTTGTTTCAGATGATGAGTGAAGAGAAGTTGAGCTTTACAGGCATGTGTATATATATATATATATTAATATAAAATAACGTGGTTTTCTTGAGGTGGCTTTCTGTACAGCAGTATGTTGCAGAGGCGGAAAGGTGTCTGGCTGGTTCTTTTGCTTCTGGATGCTGCTGGATCCAGAGCCCCTAGGTGCTGCTGGCAGAGCAGTCCTGTGGCAACTGGGCATTTGGGGCTGAGGAGGTGAGTGCTGCCACTCTGCTGTGCCAGGAGGCCTGAGCTCGGGGAGCAAGTCTTGCTTCTTAACGCGTAAGCCACAGTGGCCGGGTGTTGCAGCATCTCTGCTCTGATTCAGTAACTGTTCAGTGATTTTAGTTGACTATTGTTCATATTTCCAAATGTCATGAGCAAAAGGAGAAGACGGATATCCTCACATACCCATAATTACTCTAATTGGTGTTATTCTAATGACATATGCATCCAAACCTGGTGTATTTTTCTTTTTCTGTTAGTGTAGTCAGAAGATACCAAGAGTGAGTTCTGTGCTTGAGGGGGCTTTTATAATTTTACATATCAGTCTCTTTTGTGCTGCTTCTCAGGCTTATTGGCCTCCTTGAGATCCAGTTTGGCTTGGTGGGCTGATGGCAAGCTGATAGCAACAAGTGGGTAGATTTCAGGTAGGTTTGTGAGCTGAACCCATCTGTGGAGGAGCTCAGTCAGAACTAGAACTGGTACAAGGACAGGGCCACACCTGCATGGCAAGGAGAGGTGGCAGAGCAACAGAATTCATCCCCTTTTCAGTTGCAGAATGCCCTGAGATGTAGGCTCAGCATGTACTTCTGCAAGGGTACTTTCTTAAACAGGGACAGGAGGCTTTTCCCAGCTGCTGGAAGGCTTTCCAGCTATGAAGGGTTTATAGGTGTTGTAATGGACCTTATAAGTACCTTGAGGGAGATGTGATTTAGGATGAGCAAAGCTCCACCTACTGTGTATTTAGAACCGTTACGGTGAGGAAGTGAAGTTTTGCTATAAAATGACTGATACTTTCCATGACAGACTTAGGAAATAGGTTTGTTCTGTTTGTGAGGTGTATATTAATAAAAAAAAAATGGGGTGGGGGGGAAGGGGAGATATGTTTTTACAGCTGCACTGTTGCAGGGGGGAGGTAAGTGGGGGGAGAAATGAATTGTTATATTCTGTGTCTCTAAGCACAGAGGGTGTGACGCACGTGCTTGGAGGAGCTGGAATGTGGAAGTTGTCGGGACTGGCTCTGAGATACATCTCCATGGGCTGATGGTCACGCTGGGACTTGAGTCATTGTCTTCCACCATGGGGAGCTGGGGCTCAAGAAGCTCCCAGGCTTGCTAACCCTGTGCAGTTACTTGTAACTGATAAAAACAGTGCTCCTAGGTTGCCATTACCTATAAGGGCAAGATCACACAAATGTTGCCATTAGGTATTCAAAGCTTCTTAAGTACCAGCTTATTTTAATAGTAAGATGATGCTGTTTCATAATATTTTACTAGTTGAGTTCATTTACTGAAGTGCAAAGGGAATGTAAACTGTCCACTACCGGAGAGACGCAATTTGCTTGATTCCACAACCCCCCATCTCCCTGTGGATTTTAAACCACTTCATACGAGGGATTCCTTATTGTGCTTTGTCTTTCTTCAAGGCACTTTGCTGCTTGACAGTATTTGACAGGAGATGATAAACATGGAGGTAATACAGAGCACAGTAGGCCACTTACTTCTGTGTGACTGCTGAACGGTTTAGGTGTTCTAATAAGCCCCGCAAAGCTGAGTGATTAGGTTTTTTTTGAACACGCTGTCAAAAGTAAATAGTGTGTGTGTTGTCTCCTCCTCCTTCCCCCAGCTCAACCTTTGAGGAATTTCAGCATCCTAAATTTAGTCCTTATAATTTCATGCCAGCTCCATGTTTCCTTCTGACTGAGGAAAATACCCTTATGTTGCAATACAATGCTGGGAACAGTAGTAGTTATTTAGATACTAATAGTGCTGGGAAAATGACATCCATTGTATTCCTTGAGTTATTTCTGAAATTGGTTCTAATGGACGCAGGAAAAGAATCAAAGCAGATTGAGAAAGAGAGGTACATCAGCAATTGAGTTTGGCTAACTTGAATTAGAAAGGTAGGAGCAACCTCCAAATATTTAAATATAGATGGAGGAGCTAGGATAGCGGTGAAACCGTTGGTTCAGACTGCAGCAGCAGGCATTCACAGAAGAAATGTCAGATGGTAGGTTCATTTATATAGAAAATGTCTCTTCCTAAGTCATTTTGTGCTTTTGGGGAGATGGAGTTGCCAAAGAAAGAAGTTGAATTGTCTGAGGGCACCTAGGTACCTAAAGTGATGCTTCCTTACTTTGTACTGACAAGAGAACTTGGTATAAGAAAAAGTAAGGAGAAGTTACTTAATTTCTTTGGAGAAATACGATGCATGAGCTATGTACTTATGGGTTGTATCTTTTAAAAAGTTTCATCAGCCCCACTTGGACCTCACTACTCCTGAGCAGTGCAGCCATTCCAAGTCATGGTGGAAACACTTTCAGTGAAGAAATAAGTATCCAAATTAAAATTTAGATGTGGAATGGCAGCTCACATTGCTAGCAAAATGGCTGAGTGCTAAGTTGGGTTGCGTGTGAGAAAAGAAAATTAGGAAATGTCAAGTGTTTCATTTACAAATGACTCCTGTTCCGCACTGTGTTTTCCTGGATGCACATAGTAGAGAGCAGTTACTATTCCTAGTACTTGTGTGTATATTTGAGATAGTGCTCCTGAAAAAAGATGGACAAAGGCCGTGACATGGCCATAACTCTTGGCCATGACGTTATTTTTACAATGGCAATGTGCTTTTGCTCAATCCCTTAGGGTTTGGAGTTGCAGTTGTAATTGAGGGTGTAGTGTTTGCCAAAACGTAAGTGAATGATTTAAGTCTAACACTTCACTGTATTTTGTCTGATACAGAAATTCCCTGTGAAGGAGGAAGAAAATAGCACAAGTGTCTACTTTGTCTGTGATGATACAAAAATGACAGGAAATACGTGTAAAGTGCTGCTACATACCACGTAGAAACTGTGTATTTATGTATGTAAATGATGATTATACCAGAATCAGCACTGTGCTTTGTTTGCAATTACAAAGCATTGGTAAAAGGTTTCATCAGCAGATCCCATCACTTATTTAAAAGGAAACCTTCAGTGTAGCTATCTTCATAGTTTTCTCTGCCACAGTTTTCTCCATCTCTGGAAACGAAAACTGAAGTCTTGAACGTGTTGAATTTTTAAGTGAACAGCCTGGTCATGAGTCTTGCTCTGTGCCATGCTGTGGCGATAAATTACAAACAAAAAACTCTCAAATTGACATCTGAACTGAAGGAAGTGCCCAAAAGTTTGAAGAGAACCAACAGACAGCAGTATTGTTTCATCTAATGAAAGATGTTCCTTGTTGAAGAAGCATATCTCATATACAGACATGTTGTAGAGTAATCTGTGGCCCTGAAGTAGCTCACCAGTTTGCCTTCAATCACCTTTCCTGTCATGTAGTCTCAGGCACAAGGCCTGTGAATAAGTTACCATGGAGAAAACTGGGTTGTGAATACAGGCTTGCAGTACTTCAGTTACGCTGTAGTAATTGCCTGTGTATGTTTTGCCTCTTCATAAAAGCAGCAGCGTGTACTCTGCCCCCACTGAATTTACTTGGGGTTAGTGTGTGTACACAGGCTGGTTATTGAGGAATAGCGAATGTGCTCCAGCTTCACGTGGGTGTCCTTGTGCTCAGAGGTAACTTTAGATGTCACCTTTCCTCTAAACCCCAGAACGCTGGTTGTTTTTTTCCTGCTAGTGCTATGTCATGTTGATGAATATCCGTAGACTTTTGGCTAAAATAAAATAGATTGCCTTGAGGTATTACTATTACTCATAATAGAATTAATTAAATGAGTTTTACCTTGTAGATTTTTTAAATTTTATTTAAAAGAAATTGAGTTTATTTGTTCCCGTTGTCCCTTTTCTCAGAATCACCTAGGTTGGAAAAGAACCATAAAATCATCCAGTCCAACCTTTTCTTCCATCTGTGGCCAGAAAACTTTGTGTCTGCCAGCAAATTTCAACCAAACTTTGCAATGTGAGAGAGATGTGAAAGATAGTTAAGGTCCTGTTATTAAAAGGAAGATGGGTGGACACGTAAAGTTGAGACTCTGTCAGTACATTGAATGCATAAAGAAAATTAAAGCGACAGCTTGCTGTTTCTGAAACGGAGAAGTTCCCCTTCTGTCCTTTCATTCCCTCTCTCCCGCCTCTCCTGGGACTAGCTCTAGTTTATGATATCCTGGCACTCTGCTTCCTTTTGCCACCCTAGAGGAAAAAGAAAACCACTGGATTAGTTCTCTGTAGTATTAGTGAAGTGAGTTGTTCTCCGTGCAAGAGCTGTGGTGACACAAGTGGTGACAACGAGGGGAGTTGGGCCTTCCCTTTTGTGGAGCATGTGTGCAGGGGGCGGAGGGCAGAAGTTGTTGATTTAGCTCTGGTTGTCTTACAAACCTTTATTAGATGTCTGATTATCTGTGTGTGGGAGACTGTGTGGATGCTCAGTGCTCAATGCTGACGGCATTGTAGGAAAGCAGGCTTCGCTGCTGCCCGCCCTGCTGCCTTTCGGTATTTGAGGGTGAGAGAAGGGGAGGTATGTTCTGGTGGTGAAGTCATCCGGCCAAGGGACAGCAGTTTCCATGTGGTCTCAGATAAATCATTTAATCTCCTGGTGCCTCGATTTCTCATAAGATGATGTTAGTCTTCTGGCCTTTAGGTTTGCAGAGTACTTTGGATAACAAGGTCAGTTGCAGCCTGCGGATACATGTGTTTACGTAATCAGATGGTGGTAGGTCTTGGGCCTCCCTGGATTTTTTATTATTTTTTTTTCAAATAAAATAAATATCGCTGCAGAGTAAATACAGCTTATTGCATGACACAAGACCATCGTCTCTCACTTCCATGTGAATTACCTCATCCATTTTTCCAGCCTTGTGCCTGTTTTTATACTTCAGAGTCTATTGCAGGAAGTTGGCAATACTATATTGCAATCGTGTAGTCAAAAGCACTTCTTTCCCATATTACTTATGTGCTCTAGAAGTGTAATATCAGTGCAGAGATGGACTGGGTAGGATCTCATCTGGTTTTACTTGAAAGGGTGTAGCTGTGTGCTTCTCTTCATAGTATATTGTGTACTTTTCTCCCTACCTGAAGTTTCCAAAGAAGGGTAGTGGTAGACATGCTTCCAATTTTATGGCAGCTGCTAGTGACCTTCTGAAGGTGTAACACTGGGCAATCTCATATTTGTGGAGAGGCATATCTGAGTCACCGCAGAATGAAGTCTTGGTACCTGCAGATGGTTGTGGAGAGTTTGTTGTAGGACACAGTGTTGCTGGAGGCCTGCTTGCACAGCCCAGGCTGTGAGCCGGACAGAAGGACCGCGAACATTCCTGAGAAGACCGAATGCTCCTGACTGTCCCTGAGCCGATAACAACCTGGCACAGAAGCAAGAAAACAAGACAGCCAGTGCCCCAAGATTGGACAGACAGTAGTCTTTAACCAATTAGTGTCGTACGCGTACGGTGTGTTTTGTAGTTTGTAGCCAATTCCTAGAGTACGTGTACCGTGTGTTTTGCTTTTGTATCCAATTAGCCTTTAGAGAGTGGCGCGTGAACCCTGTATTATGCTATATATTGTGAGCTTTTTGGGCAATAAAGTGAGCATCGACCATACCTCTATGAGGACTCGTCTTTGACTCGGACACTTCCCCGTCAACTGCCGGGACCCGGAGACTTCTTAACACCGAAGACCCCCTAGATGCTGGGATCCCAGCAACAGATGGTGCACTACTTTTTCCTTTGGGACATTCAGGTTTCTAAGAAGGAAGCATTTTGGATTTCTTTCTGTTGTGCGTCTTTTCAAATGAAAATTTTTATTTAGAAATTTTTTTGCATCGCTGAGACATTTGTGTTTTGCAGAAGTGTTCAAAGTCCTGGTCATGATCAGGCTCCCTTGTCCTAACTGCTGTACCAGTCGTACAAAAAACACGGAGCAAAAGTCATCATATCAGAGAAAGTTTCTGTGGTGCAAAATTGTGCGCGTTATCGATTGTGTATAGCCATCCCTTTGTGACAGCAGAAAGCTTTAACGATGTGTAGAAATCTTTGCAGTGTCTAGTCCTAAGCAAAAACAAGGCTCAACAGGAGAGCAGAAATATCATAAACTAATACTCTTTTAGTGTAATTAATAATAATAATAACAACAGCAACAAACCCACCTCTAAGTCACCGGTTTTTCTAATGTAAATTATGTGACCTTAATGAGTGGGATTCTGTGAGCATGGAGTTTTTTGTCTTAGAATAGTAGCCAACTACATTTTTAGAGAAGCCTAAATGTTTTGAATCTTTTTAATGTTTATTTTTTGAAACCAGTGATGGAGGAACAGTAGGGGAGATGATTTATGTATCTCAGTGAGTAGTGTCTTATAGGCAATAGCTTACCTTGCGTTAGGAGGCCAAGGCGCAATATTCTTAATGAGAGCGTATTTGAGCTCTGCGGTCAGAAAAGCTGCCTGTTAAATGATGTGACAAGATGAGAGTCTTCAGCCCATCTGTCACCCATGCAGAAGTAAACGCTCACATGGTACCGACTCCAAAGTAGAGGGAAAATCTGCTGTTACAGCCAACATTCCTTACCACAATACAAATATGTTCTTTGCTCACATAATAGCTATTCAGTTTGCCTACAATCATTGTGTTCCCCCTTTAAAGTTCAAAGGAATTGAAAATACACAGTCGACAAAGCCAACTTTTGTCTTGGGGTGAATACGTATTTTATTACAAGGTGTTTTATCAGTGAGATTTTTAGAAAATAAACTAGTCTGTGAAAAAGTGTGGTCATCCACATTTCAGCTTAAAGATTTTTGGGTAAGTAGCAGTGATTTTAATTTTATTTTCTGTTTCACTTCAGTTTCCTTAAGATTGTCTTTTACTAATTATGTGGTGTAGGCCCTTTTCTTAAGGGTGGCCTAGGTTTCCAAATTTGAGTGTATAAATTTTGATGTTTCCTAACTGAGGTGTTATTACAAAATAAACAACCCCAAAACCGCACAACAAAACAAACAGCTGCCCCAAAAGCCATTTTGACTCTTCAGGCTTTGCTGAAAATGTCGTCATTTTAATCTTCAAGAGAGAGGGGAACTGCACAACAAAAATTTTAAGCATTTAGTCACGTAAGAACCTTGTGAATCTGATTATCTATTTGGAAGTATTTAAATGCTTTTTATTCTGCTGCACAAACACGGTTTGTTTTGTTGTTTTTTTTCCATGGGTCATATTAAAGTCCTCCAGCATAGAGAACATATAGAAATGAGCTCTCTATCTTAGCTAATAGAAAGTTGCTGCCTCCAAACTAGTGCAAGCAGTAACATTCAAGAAAGAAGCCTCAGTCTTTAGGGATGTAATTTCATCTGTTTCTTGTATGAA
>WEIS01067765.1:0-15180 GCA_013389965.1 Todus mexicanus | reverse complement strand
GCTACGGCAAGCCAAACGACCGAGCTTCGGGTGCACAGTTATGGGCTTGGAGCAGATCTGTTACCAAGCTCTCTGAATATATGGACATCTTACAACATGTAAATCAGCTTAAACTGTCCGACTCAGCTCATTTGTACGGTACTCACAGCTATTGGGATTTGCAGGTCTGGCTGAAGAGAAGTTAGGCTGTGAATTATGAAGAGCACCTTCGTCACTGAATGGCAGGAATAGCGCTGCAGTTCCTGTCATTGTCATCATGCTTGAGCTGTGTTTGGGTACTTACCGTGTTTAATTGCACGGCTGATTTACTTAATGTCTCTCCTGGGGTCACTCATAACACTTTTATTTTTAGGATTCGGGGAAATTAGGGACACCAGCAACCCATTGTGGTTCTCTCTCAAGGCAGGAGTTTTCCAGATGACAGTGGTAATAGCAGCCATGGCTTAGTCGCAGAGTAACCTGGCTAAGCCGATGAAATTAGCACTGGCACGTATGGAAGATATTAATGCTTGCAAATGAATGATCCCCACCAAAAATATCACACAGGTGTTGGTGGAGGCCACGACTTCCCTGGGTTTGGATAACTTGGAGGCTGTGCATATCATTTATTGGGAAATCCCTGGCAGTGTCAGTTGGCTTTCATCCCTGTAAAGAACGAAATTTTTAATGAAATACTCTGTATTTGGCTGTAGAACTGAGGTGGTGATATGTCCTCCCTGGTATACAGCTACGAATCATCCCATTTCATCACAAACTGGTTTTGTACCTACAGAGAACCTCCTTTGTACTTGGCTGATATCTCCAGTGGGGCATCTAAGGTGCTTCTCGGTTGCCTTTAGGAAAGACAGTGTGCCGCAAGGCCTGCGGTAACAGCTNTGTAAAGAACGAAATTTTTAATGAAATACTCTGTATTTGGCTGTAGAACTGAGGTGGTGATATGTCCTCCCTGGTATACAGCTACGAATCATCCCATTTCATCACAAACTGGTTTTGTACCTACAGAGAACCTCCTTTGTACTTGGCTGATATCTCCAGTGGGGCATCTAAGGTGCTTCTCGGTTGCCTTTAGGAAAGACAGTGTGCCGCAAGGCCTGCGGTAACAGCTGGCCTAATGTGCCTCGTTCTGCTTGTTGTTTTTAAACAGATGGACCTCTCTGTGGAAACTCTTTATAGCTTCATGCAGGAGCGCCAGAAGAAGTATGCCAAGTATGCGGAGCAGATCCAGAAGGTCAATGAGATGTCCGCCATCCTCCGTCGTATACAGATGGGCATCGACCAGACGATCCCGCTGATGGAGCGGCTGAACAGCATGCTGCCAGAGAGCGAGAGGCTGGAGCCCTTCAGCATGAAACCTGACCGGGAGCTGAAGTCTTAGCTGATCCGGCAGGCTCCCCCTCCTCACCTTCCACGCTACAGTGTTCAGCACGGACACGCTTCCAACGGGCCAGACTGGCAGATGTTTGAAGCGGACGGCAGCGCTGCCTGACTCTCTGCCAGGGCATTGAAGGAAGAGCAGTGTCAGCTGCCAGAGCTGCGCGGCCAGGAATCCAGGAGCTCCCCAGTCCTGTTGTCTGGAGAAGATGATTTACCGTTCGTTCTTCTCCTTTCTCTTGCCCTCCTGTCTCCTATACCACTACCACTGCCTGTGCCGAGACATTCGTTTCATTGCTGTGACTAGATTGAAGTTTACAGAGGAGGAGTTTTCTTTCATCTGACTTTTTTTTTTTTAATTTTAACTAGAAAAATTCAAAGGGATACAGGGTGTGACAAACCCTCTAACGTGTGTTTTGTGCCACTGGGATTTAGGCGATTAGATGACTGGCAGGTATTTCTCAGATCCCCTGGACTTGGAAATGTGTGTTCTATAGGTGAAAGCGCGGGAGCCAGGAACTGGCTTATTAAAGTCTGCCTGTTATCATAATTAACATGGTTTGCATGGCAGGGTTTTGGCACGTCCTCCTTGAGGCTCCTATTTTTATGGGCTCACTAATTTATAAGGCTGTAAAGGAATAACCGTTCCAGATACGTGTCTGTTAACGTTAAGCAAGCCTTAGTGTCCCTCTCTCCCTTGCCCTGACAGAGTCCCCGTGCCCCAGCTGGTGATATTTTGTGTCCCCCACTTTGCACAATGATTCTGACAGGCACTGGGACTGACCTGCTCACTTTGCATCCCAAAGCTGGACATGAGGTGTCTTTTTTTTTATTTGTGTTGGGACACTCCAGTTACCTTGGTGCTGTCTTTTCTACCAGAGGGATGCAGTTGTTTCTTTACCTTTAAGTGTACGGAGTTGGAGGGGGGAGACAGGAGAAGTTCTTTGGGTCTTCGTCTTGGCTTAGCTGCCGTCATGCCAAGAGCTTGCCTGAGCGTAGCGTTGAATGACTGAAAACACGTGGCCCTTCGGGACCGAGCTCAGCGAACTGCTCCAAGGGCAACAGGATGTTCTTGCCTTCTCTTAAGCCGAGGGCCCTGCTGGAAGGCAGGCAGCGTGTCCGCGCCGCCTGGGTGCTGGGTTGGCCCACAGGAGACGGGTTGGTTGCCAAGTCTGCTGCTGGTCTGCTGGCTGCAGGCGATTTGCAGCACCTCCCCAAGCTTTATAAAATGTATAAAACAGGGGGATATTTTACATGCTGCTGTAAAAATATTTACAGATCTAGAAATAGGATTTAACAGCCTGAGTTGCCATTACATGGTAGCTCGTCGTCTGCATAGAAAGAGAATGGAAACAGAAGCGAGGCGACCTTGATTTGCTGGGTCAGGGGTAGCTTTGCGTGTGTTACATTAGTCCCAGGATGCTCTTGCTGGCAAGGAGGCAGAAGTGCACCTGTGAACCCCAAGGGTTGTTTTATCAGGAGAGCAATTCCAGTGGTGAGGACTGCCCTCTTTGAGAGAGTCAGTGACAACCCAACTTCCAGCACAGCTCAAGGCTAGGTGAGTTGCCAAAGGCAACTCGCTTCAATACCTCTGAGTACTTAAGAGTACTTAATCAGCAAAAGATTGTCTCCGAGCATTTGGGAGTAAGAGCACAGTAGGTTTTTGATGGTATTAACTCTTGCCTGGTGGCATGATGCAACAGGCTGTTCTCTTGTTGTGTTCACAAAGGCCNTTTTTTCCTCCTCGTTCAGATGATGCTGTCTGGAAGCTTAGAATTTGCGACATTCATCTGTCTGCCAGACGGGATCATAGATATCCCACACCCTGGCATGCTGGAAGCCTATACCGGTGGGAAGATCCTGATACTGGATCTCGAGGCAGGGGTTGGGCTGCAGATGCTCTCTCCTGTAAAGCTTCTGGATGTTTGGCCTCATGCTATGAAGGATCAGATCAAAGCATTGCTCCTTGCGCTGCTAATGAGGGCAAGCGAGTAGTGTTCTGTCTGAAGGCTGCAGGAGCGAGGGCTGCAAATCAGTTCCATCCTCATTTGCTATAAACCCCCTAGACATTGGGCTGGTAACGGGAGAAAATCCTTGTTCCTGCCAACACTGGCCTTTAAGTTTGTGGATATGCTGCTGGGCCTCCCAGCTAGAGCTTTCTGAGCAGCAAGGGTAAGTTGTGGAAAACATTAATAGCTTAGCTAGAAAGATATCGGAGCTGAAACGTGAAGGCCAACCTCTTCCAACGCACACAGGTCATCACCTCCGTTCCACAGGTGACCAAGCGCTGTATGGGTACTGTAAGATAGTGCACACCCTCTAACTGTTCTCAAATGATGGTTTACAGTTCTATTTAAAACATTGTCACTGGCTTTATTAACTGTAAGTCTTTGGACCTCTCACCGAGGGGAGGACATTTCCTGCTGTTTGTTGCCTTGTTCGCTTCGCTCTGCGTGCCTCTGTTGGCTTCCATCTCGGATGAAAGTGATGCTCAAGGTGAGAGTGTTGCTCTACTTGCTTTCCTGCCGTTTAGCCGGAGATTTGAGATGACTGGAATTACCTTTCTGCTTGTGGATTTCCTTTTCCAAGCCAAATGCTGTTGGGGAAGGCCTGAGGTATCTCACAAACGTAATGGCCGTTACTTCTACCACGAAGCTAGTGCAACGAACAGAGAATAGTTTGGCATGCTCCACAAGCATTTCTGCCCTTTTCTGAGGTGGTGTGTGGTTGGGCTACAGGCTAAGCTGCTTGATACACAATCTTCTGAAAAGCTGGGAAACGGGGCGAGTCTCTGGGTGTGTGGTTCCCCGCTGGCCTAGGCCACTCTGGTTCTTCCCCTGACTTTGCTGTTGCCACCCTCCCTTTGCGCTGCTGCTGCTGCTGGTGCTTGTCGCACCCTGCGCTGGCCAGCGTGCTACACGCGCAGAAGAGCTTTGCTTTGTTCTTTCCGTCGTTTTTGTAATTTAATGCATTGACAGGGTGCTAAGGTGCCAACCTATCTGCAGGGCAACTTCTGTGAAGATCTGTTGAAGGGGACAGAGAAGAGTTTTGGTTTGTTTTTTGGTTTGTTTTTTTTTTAAAAAATGTATGTATCTTAAATTAAATATATTTAAATAATATATTTAAGAAGTATTTAAAGTATATTTTCCCCTCCTCTAAGCTTTTACACAGAAAGAGTAGACAGACATTTTCACAGGCCAAGTCATTGCATGAACCAGCCCCTCTCAGACTGTGCGCCAGTGGTTTCCTGAGGTACGGTTGTAACGTCCCTCCTGTTCCCGAGCTGCTGGCTTGTATTTTCATTACCAGCGCTCCTTGGTTTATGGGTGGTCATCCTGTTCGCAGACTTACTTACTCTTTCTGCTTCCTACATGCTACATGTTCCACAGCTCCAGCATTAAAAACGTTTGGTATCGCTCTTTTCCAAGTGTGTCGTTTCTCCGATTGCCAGTCGTCCTCATTATTTAGAGCTTACTCTTTATTTACAGTGCACCACCTCTTGTTGTGATGTCTGTGGATGGTCCACATGCTTCAGCGTTGGGCGATCCTCTCTTAGCTTTACTGCTTTGTACACAACTCACGTTCCCGCTGTGGAGATGGCCAGTTTCAGGCTGCCTCTGCCCTGGAACTGTAAGGAAATGTGCGTCCTGGATTGAAAAGAAATGTTGGGGGTTTTGGATCCTATCCCTGATGTCCAGTTTGAATAAATGACATGCAGTGATGCTTGTGACTTGCCAGCAGTGGAGTGAGACCATGGTTCAGCTGCCCACCTGCCTTTTTTGTGCTGGTAGCCCCTTGGGGGTAAGGAAGAGGGTCTGGGATTGATGGACTCGGACACTTGTGTAAGACCACAGCTTTGCCGCACAAAACATGTGTAGTGTGAGACACTCTCTGCCTCTTTTGCCCCCACTTGAGCCTTCTGTGCCGGTGGGACCACACCGTGGTCCCCAAAGCCAGGGCACCTCTGAGGCGGTGATGGGTGTGCTCGGCACACCTACAGCGTTGCAGCACTGATCTTCCTAAGGCACAGGAGAGGAGCGTTCAAAGGGCAATTCTTAATGGCAGTTGCTTAAAATAACCCTTTTTGTCTTTTAAAAGCTTTCTGATTTAACAGATGAAGAGTGAGCACTGACCTCATAGGGAAGCTGTGAAGGTAATGAAATATGATGGCCTACCGTAGGACAGTAACACAACCAGAAATAAATGAAGATGGCTCTGGACATTGTAAAAACATGACTCCTTGGTGGGCATGTGAACAGCTACTCAGGGCAGAGATGGTTTTGAGAGAACTTCCCCATGCAGCTTACAACTGTATCCTAGCAAAAGGGCTTGCCCAGGGCCGAGAAGTTCTCTGTGGGCCTAGTTTAAAGTGAAAGGGCAGTTGCCAGGCTCAGCCAATACATTATGAATGCTGTTCTACCTGAATTCCCAGTGGTGGCTTTGTGTGTATAATATAATAGTGATACTGTATTACAATGCTACAATGGCTAAAAGACCGAGAATAACTCTTTTTTATCAGAAACTTTAAGAGCAAGCGCAGGCTAGCTTGGTGTTTAGTCAGACTATGGCTATCTAATTAAAATGTCTAGTTAGGCGAGTTTGAATCTCAGTAATTTCAGATTTTAAAAGCAGCAGTAGCAGCCTTATTAGGACTTCAGTGCTATTCTGGGTGTCTGAGATCACCCCCTTCTCACAGAAATCAACTGAAAGTTTGCGCTGTAAGTCCAAGCATCTAGCTGATGGAACGTACAGTTCATCAAGAGAGCAGCTCACATAATTACCACATTTTTATTCTCTTCCTTACACCACCCCCCCCCCCTCAAAAGTTAGGCTACCTGACCCATGCTGGGAGGAGGTTTGCCCTGTTTTCAGTCCACTTCACTCTAGGAATCCAACTTGTGATGGCTACATCAAGAGCCTAGTGACCTCAAGGACCTCTTCCCAGTAATGCCAGTCAATGAAATGAAAATTAAATCTTGACATGTGTGAGACGTTGCAGTTGCCTCTGAGGTTTTGACTGGAGATGGAGTTAGGCTGTCTCTTAACAGAGCTGTCAACTGACAGGGGCAAGAGTGGAGGGATGGAGGAACAACAGCAGAGCAAAGTTCTGCAAAGCAGCAAAAGGAGGAGTGGTAGAAACTTCAAAAAACAGAACTTGAGGGAACAAACAGAGCTAGTCTGACCTACTGGGAACAGAAGCGGCTGCTGGAGTAGAGTGAGGGAAGCTAGAGCAGCTTAATCGTCAACTCAACCTGTTTTGAAGGAGAACGAGTTGATGCCATTTAGGTCTAGTGTTGTGCACGGTTCTTGTCTCACCATGCAGGAGACGCAAGATTTCAGAGTAAGAGCTGGTACGTCTTGGTGGTTGTAGAAAGCAAGCACAGAAGGGCAGGCAGTATGTTAGTTGTGCTCTGGCTGGTGGTACAGTCTCTTCTAGAGAGGCCAAAGATTCTGCTTTTCCCTTTCTGGGACCATGCTTTGGAATTTTAAAAAATAAATTAAAAAAGGAAATAAGAGCAGCAAATACTGCACCTGAGTTTCAAGATGCCACTGCACAAACTTGTAGGCTTTGCCATTTAAGGATATAACCATAGCAGTCATGTTCTACTGCAGGATTTAATTTTAGTATATGCTACATTTGTATAAGCTATTCTCTGAAGGAGCAATGAGGGGGATACCCCTTCCTCAGGAATCAGAAGTTACTCTGATCGCTTCAGGACTGGCAGAATCAGTCAAAGCAAGTGTTTAAACAAGTAATTAAATTATTCTTCAAATAATAAGTATGGGAGGCAAGAAAAAACCATGGGTTNCTAAAATTGCTGCGCTTACAGCTTTGATTCATTCAGTGACTTATAGTGTATTGGAAATCACCAGGAGTCAGAAGACCAGATTTCAGTTCCTCAGAAGGCGATTAACCAAACAAAACCCAAACGTACATATTTGCATGTATAGAAAGAAGGGGAAAACACACACGCGAAGGAGCACAGAAGACAGGAAGATTCTGTCCCTGCCTCTAGGGATTGATTCGTGTTAACCCCCATGAACTGATTTAAATCAAAGGCACAGGATTTTACTGAAATCTGTCTGAGAGAAGCACTGCTAAACCATTTACACAGATACATACACACACTCTGTGTGTGTGTGTATAGGCTGAAAATAGTTGTAATGTAATTGTTTTCACTTGATATGTAAACAGAGACAAGTGGCAGTATGTTTCATGACCAGCCAAGCCCTGACACGCTTTCCAGTGTGCTGTCAACCTCTCCCTTGCCTGGGCTACCCCTTCTTCCAGCGTTGCATACACCTGGGATGAACATGGCCTCTGGGTCCAGTTACTCCTGGTGCTGCCTTGCTGTGCCTTTTGAGCTTTTTAGGATCAAGTTAATCAATGCCTGTAGCTTTCAGTGCTATTTTCAACAGTCCACTGTAGGAAATTAAAGTCACATCCTAGCCACAAAACAAAACAATGACAAAAGCTCCTCCACTTCTCAATATAGTAAAACCTGAGATTTGAGTCACAAACTAGCTAAAGTAAAACAAAAACAAAACAAACATAACCCAAGCTGCTGACTTGAATTAGGGCTTCAGTTTGCTACTGATAATTCTTTTTTTTTTTTAAAGCTGTTGGTCAGGGCTAAGTATTTGTTACACACGATTTATAATTTTCAGCTGCCTGCACTGAAATAGGACAAAACATATAGTTCCCCTCCTCCCCTATACATATGTTCCAGGGGTGCTGGGGAAGCCCGAGATAATGTGTGTGCAGCTCTCATCAGAGCAGGAAGGCTGAAGCTTGATGCTGTGCCTCTGGTACCACCCCTCGCTGGCGGTAAACCTCTTGCAGCAATGTGCGCACATGAAACAATTTGAGCAGCGGCAGCCAAGGTACTGCACGCCTGGGGAGCTGGAGGGGAAGCGGCTGGTTTGCTGTCAAAAACAACACGAGCAGGACTGTCTCTAATCGCCCGTGCAACAGCCCCACTGGCAGTAAATAGGGAAGTGACATCTCCTTGAGCTGGTGTGTTCCCTGGGGTGGCGAGGGTGAGGACGTGGTACTGGCAGCACAGCTAGGAGCATCTACAGCCAAAGTGCGCATCAACGTGCCGGGAAATCAAGATCCTACACGGGGACAGACAACAACAGCCAGGCTGTCAAGGTCCTTGGGAGCCACGAGTGCAGGAGGTGAGCAGGCTTCCTGTGAAAGCTGTCTGTTCCCAAATCCCCTTTATTCCACACCACACTTAGGAGATGGAATGCTGAAGGTTCCCTGCTGTTTTCCTCAGCCAACCAGCCGGACTTCTCTTTCTCAGATGAAGTCAGCAAAACTAATGAGAAGCTTCTATCTCCACGTCCCCACGGTTAAGTTGAGGATGTTGGGATGGAAAAAAAACCCCAGCCACCTGAATTGCCCCTACCCCAGGCACAACTGGAACCAGAGATGAAGAGCAGTTCATTAATGGTACTGTTCAGTTAAGGACAAAAGCCCATCCCAACTCATTTTTAGCAGTAAAGAAAAACCCAAGCAAACAAAAAAAAATAATCTTCGAGAGCCATCTACTGAATTGTCAATTGGCAAGAAAAGGGTGTTGCGGTTTATGTACCAGGCACTTCTCTTGCACGTAACCCTAAGTATTAACCACACCATTATCGCTTAGAAGCCAAAGCAGCTACCCCTCTCCCAGAAGCCAGCTTAATATCCAACATACATATCCTGCTTATTTTATGTTTCAAAAGACCAGAGGAAACAGTCCTAAGTATGGTTCATTAGTCTTTTTTTAAGAATTGCTGCTGAGCCAACTGAAACACTTGTGCGTAGACAGCTTTTTTTTTTTTTTAAAAAAAAAATAATTAAAAAAGAAAACAAAATCAAATGTGGCTAGTTGTTACTTGTTCACATTGCTTATGAACTGACTACCAGCATCTGGTAGCCATAAAGCCCTAATTTATTTTTTATATTTTTTGAGGTACTGGTTTGTTGTTTGTTTTTTTTTCTCTCTGAAGCAGCTCTCTAGCGAGTCACCTAAAGCCTATCCATTAGAACAATAGTTACACCAGTATTTACATCGGTCCAAACTGCGTGTTCAGACCAGCCTTGCTGTAACCAGTCCCTACGTCCTTTGGAATCGCTCCCGGTCTCCCTTCTTACAGGAAAAAGGTCTCCCTCCAGAGGATGGCTCAGTGTCAGGGCTAAGGTGCACTGGTGAAGACATGGGGCGTGAGGAGGGGAGAACAAGACTAGCTTTGATGGGCAGGAGCGTGTTTCAGTGGAACTAGAGAAAGGGTTTGATACCAAGAGAGTTTCCTTTTTAAAATCCACTGAAAAGATGTGCAATCCATTGCATAGAATTGTTTCCTCCATCAGGGAAAGACGTCGGAAATGTTTTACCCTTCTTCAGGAAAAGGGAGGAGAAAAAACCCAGTGGTACACTTGGTCTCCTCAGGCAGAAGATGCTCACTTGTCATTCTTTTCTGCACAAATCTAGTCACTGTTCACACTGAAGCCCCGCATTTCTTCCCTCCCCCTACTCCACCTTTTTGCACAAAGTTTATCCTTTTCAGATTTACAGGGACCTCTCAAACGCCTGGAGAGGGAAGCAACTCTGATACAGTCACACGAAAGCCTGCTGGCCCTCAAGACACTTCGATGATTTCCATGCTGCCCGAAAAGCTTGACTGACTGCCTACTTTCCCCAGTTCTTCTCTGGATCTGTTGTCTGACATGATGCTCTCCCCAAACTCCATCTGGCAGCTCCTGCGCTTAAACTGCTTTTCAAAAGAGCTTTCCTCGTGCCAGCTCCGCCTGGAGTCGCCTCGATCGCCCTGCTTTGCCCTCCTGCGCACTGCACAGGCTTGGTCGCAGCCTGTGGGCAGCTGACTACAGCTGTAGGCAGAGTACGCAGCGCTGTTCCCGTAGATGGCGGAGGCAGAGTAGAAATGTGAGGAGTCGGTTGCAAAATACCAGCTGTTGGTAAGCGATGTAGCCGATGTCTGAGGAGCCAAGATGTCCGAGTGCCAGCCTTTGAGGCCCAACCCAGCGGCGGCAGACTTTGCCAAATGCTGCTGGCTGGTGGAGAGACCAAACAAGAAGTTCGTTCGGTAGTTGTCTTCCATGCTCCCGCTCCGGTGGAGGGGGTACAGGAGCGACCGCTGAGTAGTGGCACTGCCGCTGGCTCTTCCCACGTGTTGCCGTTTGCTCTGGCTATCCACCTGCCAAGTGTTCTGGGTTTTCTGAGGAGGGTTCGCTTCCTCTTTGTCAGGGCTGGTTTCCGGGGTCTGCTCCGAGACCTCCTCCACAGGGGAGAACTGACACAACTTGCTGCTGCCCTCTAAAGCAGTCGCGTGTTTGTAGTATTCCAGGGTGTCTTCGGAAGAGGCAAAGCCCTGGACCGATGCGGTCACGCAGGTGCTACTTGCTGAGTAGGACACAGATTTGATATCCAGAGAAAAGGAGCGCTTCAGCCGGTTGCTGTCTTCTACTTTGTCTAGGGAGACGTGCAGTCCATTTATGCCCTGTACGAGCGGGCTGTCTTCCAGAGGGGACGGGTGCCCGCGTGGTGAACTGCCGCAGTCCATCGGCTTCTGTTCCACAGTCTCAGAGGTAGCGGTAACGCAAAGCTGGTTAGCGGAGACACTGCTCTGCCCACCTTCTGGGACCAGCACGTGCTCGCTGCTTTTTTCCAGATGCAAAAGTTTCAGCTTACTAATATGTCCAGGCTGACCGCTCGGGTTCTTGATCTTTTTCTCGAAGTCCAACAGCTGGCCCAGAAAGTTGAAGTTGGGAGAAATGGTTGGCCTTTTTTCTTTCACAAATCTGTAAAGAGGGGACAAACAACAAAGAAATAATTTAAAGGACCTGCCGCTCAGAGATATCCCTAGAGTGGTGGTCGTGTATGTTAGCAGCCTAATCTTAGCTTCTCTGAACCTCAGTCGAGGCATCCTGACAAGAACAGGAACCATGGAGGGGAAGAAAAACCCCACAACTTTTGAACAAGATAATGCTGGATGCTCTCAATTATCTCTGTAGTTACTTAAAGGTAGCTTAAAAAAAAGGGACAAGGAAGCATTCTTTCTACACCTCTTCATGGTATCTACAACAAGGTTTGAGGGAATCATTTTCCTTAGCTTACTTCACCAGTGGGATCTCTGCTACCTCAGTTTCTGACCAGACCCAAGAGCTCCTCAAATCCTGCATGAAAAGCATCAGAGCTCTGGCCAAGAGATCTGCCTCCCCTGTGCTGCAGAAAGTGGACCACCTTCCCGACCGCTCAAAGGGAAGAAATTCCATGTTCTTTTCACCCCTCTCATGCTGTTGTTATTGCAGCGAGCACTTCCAAGACAAAGAGCTCTGATACACGCTGACCTTATACACCAAACGTCAGTGATTTCTTTCATACGCTTGTACTGACCAGGGACAACGATCATCCATAAGAGAAACAGAGGGAAACAAATGCAGCATTAAAATGACAATGTCCTCTCAAGGGCTGTAGGTGTTCAGCAGTAAAAGGGCAACAGTATTACCCAATCACTGGAAGAATTAATCTATTTGAGTCCTGTGGGAAGCAGCCTGACACGCATATGCGTGCCAACCTAAGCATGCACTTTACATAGCCAGCTGGATGTGGAGAAGGTGCAAGGCACGCTTAAAATGTTTTCCTGAACCAGGACTTTAAGTGTATGAAGGACTTGAGTATTAGAAGCCATGTCATAGACTTCAAAGTTAAACACAGAAGCGTATTTCCTACCTGTCTGATTTGCAATATAGCTAAATCCCTATTCTCTGCTTTCTACAGGCTGTAAAACTGAAAGCTGCCCAAATCCGTCCTCCTCTTGTTTGTTGAGGTTTTTTGCCTTTTTTTTTCTTTCGTTTTCTTTTTCCCTAAAAACATTCCTGGAACTATAGTGAATCAGATGACAAAGGAATTAACAACGGAAGAAACTGGAAGAGCTAAACCTAGTACAAACACACACAATGTATCACTGGGAAAATTAAATATTATTAAAAATAAAATCTCTCTGGGGAAGTGTACAGAAGGTGAGTGTGCTGTCATTAAAAATGGCATGAGAAAAAGTCAAAGGTGTACTTGAGTATACGTGTACATGCTGGCACAAATGCAGGCATGCACACGAAAAATACCAAACAAAGCTTGCATTAAAAAAAAAATTCTCTTAAATTGCCAAACAACAAACAATAGTAGGAATAGTCAAACTGACAGAATGACCCGGAGTATCAGGTTGCTTCCATCATGAAGCATAACGCTGTCAAACAGAGAAAACTAGTAAGTCTACTCAGGAGAGATTCTTTAGCTTCGGCAATTTAAGCTTGCATCTTTAGCAAGTTGCGTAAGCAGCTCACAAGAATGCATAGTCTTTGTTCATTTCTAGTTTCCAGTCAAAGCTAGTTGTTACTGGGTTAGTTGTTTAAACCAAGATCCTTCTGGTCAACACTGCAATTTCTGGCCCGTGTTCTGGTAGCCTGTCCAAAACTCTGTTTGTTCCACTTTCTCCTCATCTCACTCCAAAATATTGGGAGTCCTACATTTAAAAATAGCTTTTACGAAAATGAAAAGGGTACAAGAAAGTCTGGTGGATCACCTTGACAAGTTTTAAGGCTTTGCAAACTCTTCCATTTCAAAATGCAAGCTTTTTTTCCAGTTGGAAAACATGCGTAACATTTAATTTTGATGTTTATTTCTCTCGTGTAGTCGATTATACAAAAGAAAATATTAAAAACGCTTATTTCCTCAGATCTTTCACTTCAAGTAACAGTGTCACCTTTTTATTTTTGTAATAGTGTCAGGCAAACATTTTTTTCTAATGACTTTCCTTAACTCAGAGAAAAGTATTTTTCTTTCAGGCTTTGCCAACAAGAGGTCCCAAACCAGTGAGTGAAATGTGCTGCAGACGGTTCTCACTAAGCCATATCAAAGGAAACGTAGCAAAAATATAACCTAAATTTCACAGTGGTTTCTCAGTATCTACAGTGCAAAGAGAAGGCGGCCCAGGGTGATTAATCATTCACACTTCTGGTTAAGAAACAAATTAGAATTTAATATAGAGATTTCATGGAGGAATTCAGAAGCAGCACTTTAGAAGTTCCTTGAAGCATGTGCATTTCACAAGTGTTCAGTACTCTACAGCTCTACCTCCAGACCACTACAGCCTGAGACCAGACAGACTTTTTTAGAGACTCCATCTTGTACCTTCCACAGTATCCATCCATATCCACCAATTCACCTGTATGATCTATAGCTGAAAACTCACAGTTACACAGGTATGCTTCTTAACCAAACCTGTTTCACCATACATGTGGGGATTACTGCCCAATACCAACCTGTCAGCAGGCTCTAGTGAGAAACTGTGGAAAATTTCTGAAGGCAACAGAAGATGGTTGTAGTTCAGGCACCTCTAACATGCACATTTTTCACTGATTACATTCATCAGCGTAAAAGAAAATGCCCCATGGAAATCATGCTCCACACGGGAGTATCAAATGTTCATCTTTCTGTCCTCATCAATGTTTTAGAGATAGTGGCAGCAAACACCCGAGTGATTTGGAAGGTACTCCTCCCCACCTGCTCCACTGCCAGTGTTCAAATTGCTTCTGCACAACGCATGGTATAGCGATGTGTCAGCTGTGCCAATTAGCCCATGAAGCCCACCAAAAAGAAAACCTTCATTTTCTGAACAACCTAACAAAGCAATTTGTTAAATGAAATACAGAAGTGCCGGTGAGCTGCAACCAAGCCACTTGGAGCGTAGTGAAGTGTTCACAATCCAAGAATAGAGAAAAGTGGGATTTGAAAGGTTAAAAAGTTAGGGAGGGAAGGGGGCCTCCGCAAAAATTCCCTAATGCCACAAAGAGCTGATGCTTCAAAATACTTTCTCCCAGAGTTTTTGGTTGACTTTAATAGCAACAAAGAAGCTTTCTTAATTCCTAGACATTTCACCTGCAGGCAGTTCTTTGAGAGCATTACTAAATACCAAACTGCAGTAACAGATCCAGCCCAGCATTTGTCATATGCATGATTATAAATATCCCCAAGTCCTCTTTCTTTAACCCTATCCATTCCAATGTCTCTCTGATTCACAAGATAATGTTACGTGCATGCTACAGCTGTGTGTATATATGCATGGATATCAAATGCACACACATTTAATAAGCAGTTTAAATCCCATGTATTTGCCTGCTTGGAGCAAAGACCAACACTACCCATTTTGCAGGTGGGCAATTAATATTAGCTGTGTGATTATCTACACAATAGCATTAATTTGCTGGTGGAAGAAGCCTGCATTAAAAGAAAAAAGAAAAAAAAAGAGCATGCAGAGGCCAATGAACTACCAGATAAAATCACGTCTGCTTCTTGGTCATACACCCTTCTATCATGCACCTTAAAAACAAGACAACAGGCATAAGAATTAGTATGAAGAGAAATGTTTTCCTTACCTGTAAGCTTCATCTAAGGACATATCCATTCTCTTCATAATATACGCAATAGCGATTGTAGCAGAGCGAGATATTCCAGCTAAACAGTGCACTAACACATGGCCGTTCGATGCTTTTGCCTTTTCTACATAGCAAAGAAGAGGGCAAGCGTTAAACTGAGCAGCATTATACCACGATGAAAAGTTTGCAAAGAAAGCTATGTTATTTAAAAATTGTTCAAAACTTCCAAATTAACTGCTAATTGCAAATCTCATGGAAGCTTTAAACAAAAATCACTTATTTTCCCTAGCACTGTATAGCATTGAGTATAGAAAAAACACACGACTACACAGGAAACACACTGCAGTTACAGCATTCTGCATTTT
>WEIS01067764.1:5983-30193 GCA_013389965.1 Todus mexicanus | reverse complement strand
CAGAGCAAGGGGGCACCGAGGGGATCCAGCACAGGGGTGAGCGGAGCCCCACCCCCGGGGGTGAGCACTGAGCCCCCCCATCCCCAGAGTCACAGATTGTTGGGGATTGGAAGGGCCCTGCAAAGCTCCTCCAGTCCAATCCCCCATTGCCGGAGCAGGATCACCCAGACCAGTCCCAGGGGAACTCGTCCAGGCGGGTTGGCCTCGACGGCAGCTCGGGGGGCTGCAGCTCTCGGTGCCAGCGCCCTGCCCGGCCCCGTCCCGGCCCGTCCCATCCCACCTCAGCGCTGCCCCCGTCGCTCCCCCCCGTTCCTCCCGGNTGCCCCCGTCGCTCCCTCCCGTTCCTCCGGGGCCTCCCGGAGCCGTCGGCCCAAAGTCCGGCCCCGCTCGGGCGATAAGGGCCGGGCCGGGGCGGGTTCCCGGGCGGCGGCCGGAGGAGAGGAGAGGAGAGGCCTCCCCTCCCCTCCCGGCGCTGATTTGCATAAGGTAATATTGCCTAATGGTGGCGGTCATGGCTTGGTAGAGCCCGGGGCGGAGCGGCAGGAGCCGGAGGGAGGCGCGGGGCGAGCGGCGGGGGAGCCGCCGGCCCCCGGGAGGATGGTGTCCCAGCTCAGCGCCCTGCAACGGGAGCTCCTGGGGGCCCTGCTCAGCTCCGGAGCCACCAAAGAAACCTTGATCCGGGCCCTGGAGGACATGGTGCCCGCCGCCGGCTTCGGGGTGAAGCTGGAGAACCTGCCGCTGTCCCCCGGAGGGCCCCCCGACGGCAAGGCCGCCTTCCCGGCGCTGGCCAACGGGCACGGCAAGGGCAAACTGTCCGGGGACGAGGGCTCGGAGGACGGCGACGACTTCGACACGCCGCAAATCCTCCGCGAGCTGCAGGCGCTCAACACCGAGGAGGCCGTGGAGCAACGGGCAGAGGTGGACAGGATGATCAGGTACGGGCTGGGAGCGGGGTGGGCACGGGTTGGGGACAGGTTTGGGCACGGGTTTGGTACGGGTTGGGGACAGGCTGGGGACAGGGCACAACCCGCAGCGCACCGGGCTCTGTCCGCAGGGGCTCGGCCCGACGGCTCCGGCTCAGGGGTCGCTCCCGGTGTGTCCTACCCGGTATATCCTACCCTCTGGGTCTCACCCGGTGTGTCGGGTCCCGGCGTTCTCTGCCAGCCCCGTGGTTAATCCCGGTGTGTCCTACCCGGGCCCGGCTCCCGGTGCTCTGCGCCCACCCCCCGGTTAATCCCGGTGCCGGGTCCCGGTGCTCCCTGCCAGCCCCGTGGTTATTCCCGGTGCCGGGTCCCGGTGCTCCCTGCCAGCCTCGTGGTTATTGCCGGTGCTCCCTGCCCAGTTGCGCTGCTCGGTGCCGGTCCCGGTGTTCTCTGCCAGCCCCGTGGTTAATCCCGGTGCCGGCTCCCGGTGCTCCGTGCCCTCCCGTGGTTATTGCCGGGGCCGGGCCCGGGGGGGCTGGGTGGCGGTGCCGGTGCCGGTGCGGAGAGGATCGGGCAGAAAAGAGGAACCGGGGCCGGGACCCACCGGCCGCCTCCTCCCGCTCCGTCGGGGGCCGCCAGCCCGGCGGGGCCGGGGGTACCGGGCGGGCTCGGAGCGGCCTCAGGCTCCGTCCCTGCGCTCCGGGAGATCGAACAGAAACTGCCACACGTGCAGCCCGCGGTGTTATTAAATTATTTCTATAAATCATCAACAGAAAGATACACAAAGGGCGAGGGGAGCGGAGCCGCGGGGTGTTCGATGCCGTGGCTGTAAAGAGACCGGGGAGGGGGGAAGGAGGAAAGCCCCGAAGGCTCCGGGCCGGGCTCCGGGCTGGGCTCCGACCCCTCCCGGGGCTGCGGCTCCGGGATGAGCCGCTCCGAGCCGCGGGGAGCGGGGCTGCCGTCGGGGCACGGCCGGGACCGGCTCGTCTCCGCGCCCCGAGCCAGGCTCAGCCCCGGGAACCCCGGAGTGAGCCCCGGACCCCCGGAGTGAGTCCCCTCAGCCCGCAGTGAGTCCCCTCCTCCTCTCACTGCGGCTGGCAGACCTGGCTCGATGCCCCTGCAGCTCCCCGAGTGTGGCACTGATCCTGCCCCCCGAGCTCAGCCCGGACCCTCTGGCACCGCAGAGAAGCCCGGCCCAGCCCCGGCTCTTGCCCGCTGGCAGCCCTGGGGTGCCCGCAGCGCTGTGCCTGCAGAGCTGTGCCAGGCTGACCGAGGGACGGGGACCCCGCCGCGGTGGGTGCAGCGCACCCAGCGCTCAGCACCAGGCCTACAGAGCAGGCGGTGCCTTTCGGGGCCAGGGCTGGGCAGCAGCACCCATCCCTGCCAGGAGGCTCGGGAGCTGAAGAGGCTCCACGTGAAGGAGAAGCCATTGCAGTCCTTTCCCACTGGGTGCCCAGCCCATCCTCTGGGTGCTCCTGCCCGTCGCCAGTGGCAGTTGGGGAGCAGGGAAGGCTCAGCCTCAGGCTCGCTGCGCTCCCACAGGTGTTTCTGTGCAAAGTTTGCCTTTGGTGCAAACAAGAGCAGGCACATGTCCCTGAGGAGCCTCTGCAAAGAGCTGCTGTTTGCTCTAAGAGAGGCCTTTGTACTTGGAGAGGGAGCCAGGCAGGGGACTCGGGGACCATTTATTGCAGCCATGCACGGGGCTAAACCCCCCGCAGCTCCCGCTGCCCTGGCCTCGGTGTCCTGAGCGCAGGGCCAGCTCCAGCTCGGGCTGTTCCCTGCGCCTGGCGCTTTCTGGACTGAGGCACAGGCTCGGCCACCCACCCGCACCACGGGCAGGAGTCGCCCGTCACGGTGCCGTGTCCTGAGCGGCTCACCCTGGCCGTGGCTCCTTGGCAAAGCGACACCTTCCCCTGGGCCCCTTGGCGGCACCCGAAGGGCTCCAGCTGCGGCGGGTGGGCGAGGGGCACGGCGTGGGCAGGCTGGCCTCAAAGCCGGCGCCGCGAGGACTTGCAAAGCCCAACTCCAGGGCGAGACGCCCCACGGCTCCCTCGCTGCCCCGGCCCACGCACCGCCACTCGCCCAGAGCCCACTCGGGCAAATCGTGTATCCCGGGAACACCCCGATCCCCTGCGCCGGGGGACACGGGAAAGCCCCAGCGGGGACCCAGGCGGGAGATGCCCCAAAGCTGCTCCAAAGAGCGTGGGGAGCAGCGGCGCGCGGGGAGACGCAGAGGAGATCCGTCGAATCTCTAGGGAGCCGGGTTTATAAGCCGTCCCTATAAATTCTTGGCATATTTCTCCGAGGATGTGGAGGGTATTTACCTGGTTTCAAGGCTGACACAAGGGGTGAGCGTGTCCGGGAATCCCTGGGGAGGGCGACGGGCTTTGCCCCCAGCCTGTGTGTGAGGCTGGGCTGGGCAATGCCTCGGTCTTGAGCGGCGCTGGCGGCCGGGCTTTGTCAGGGTTAATTTTGTGCAAGAAAACCCCCCACATTTCCTTGATTTCAGTGGAGAAGGACTGTGGAGCCAGGGCTATAAACTGGTTTTCCAGTTTTACAAAGCACTCCTGGGTTGGGTTGGGTTTGCTCGGGTTTTGTGGTTTTTTTGCATGTAAAGTCCTAGTGAAGACTGGACAATTAATGGGGTTTTTTTTCATTTTGGTGACAACCAGGAAAAAAGAAAAAAAAAGGGTTTGTGTCGAATCAAAAGGTTTTTCCTCTCTGGCTTTTTAGGTGCGTCGAAAAAGAAAAAAAAAAAAGAAAAAAGAAAAAAGAAAAAAAGAGGCCAAACAAACACTCGAAGGTTTCATTTTTGGGTCAAGTCCAAACATTTTGTTTAACATGAAACAAAATGTTTGGGTTTGGTTTCAGGTTGTTTAACCCTTTTGAATACGGTCAAGTTGATTTGTAAAGGAAAAAAATCACTGCTCAGAAATTAAGAGCCGAATAATTGTTTTGAAAGTGTAAGTGTGGCACACTCTTGGAAATAGCAAGGGGAAGCCTTGCTCAAAATAATGAAACTGAGGGAAACTTGGGCATTTCCCCCCCTAATTCTCACATAGTTAATTTTTTTCAGCCAAAACGCTGCCAAATTTTATTTAAATCCAGAAATCCCACCTGCAAGCCCGAGCCACTTCTTTGACCATTTCGATGCGAGCTCCGTTGCTCCGGCTCGCGATTTAACGCCGCGAAAACGGCACCCATGGGTTGTTTTTTTTTTTTTGCGAACCGCGCTGCTATGAGAAATGATAATGAGCTCTGTTCCATTAGCTTATTATTAATCAGTAATTAGTAGGATCGGTTAGGCGACACCAACCGCTGGTGACCAAGGTCCGCGCGAGCCCCTCGGCTCGGGGCGAAGCGGCCGGCACGCTGCGCCGCGAAGGAGCCTGCGGAGGAGAGCGGCCGTGGGGGGACCTTTCCCTCCCATCCTTCTTGGTGGTTCCCACCTTCTCCTGGGGCAGCGCGAAGACCTGAGAGCCCCGAACCCCCCCACGCCGTGGCCGTCCCTGCCGGTTCCCGGTGCGAGCGCCCAACGGAGAGGTGCCCGCGCCTGCCGTTGGCACCCGAGGTTGGGTAGCGCGATGGCCTCGGCCGCGCAGAGCCGTGCGTTTGGGGGACAGGAGCGCGGTTTTCTGCTTGCTCCGGGCTTAACCCAGCCTGGGGCCCAGGCTGTTGGGAGGACTGGAGTCGGTGCGTCCGTGTGTCCTCCGCACGCACCAACAGCTTGGCGGGGCTGCAGCGCCAGGCGGGCGAGCATCGCCCTGGGGAGGACAGCAGCGAGACAGCGGGTGCCCCTGCCCAGAGGATGCAGGATCGGGCACAGGGGCTGCATCTTTAGGAGAGCTCCGTGCCCTCTGTCCCCAGCGGGGTGTGACAAAAGCCCCTGCTTGGGTGCTTCTGCTGCGGATCCCACCAGCTTTGTTTTCACATCACCTTCAGGACAAAAAGTAAGAAATCTACTCGTTGGGCTTTTTTTTTCTCTTTCTTTCTTTATTGCCGTGACAAGTTGAAGGATCCAAAGTAAGTAATGAATTGGGAAGGCAGTGGGACGGTTATTCCCGGCGCAGCGTTGGGGTATCGCATTATTTGAGTGCATGACTGTGACCAGGTTGAGGCTCCGCGCTGGTTTTTCGGCGTGAAAACACTTCCTTTTATTGAGGCGTCCTCCAGAATAAACCCGGGGGTCTGGGCACAGCGAGGGTGCTCTGGCCGAGGGCTCCTCTGCTGTTGCGTTGTGCTCTCCTTAGAGCTGAAGAACGCAGGCAGCATTTGGATTTTGAGCTGTAATTTTATTTATTCCTTAGGCGGGCGTCAGCTACCCCAAGGACACCAAAGTACTGCAGGTTTAGGAAAGAGTTGTTGTACAGCTGGATCCTGCAGCAGCCAAATGCAAAAAATATACAAGTTTTTGAATATAGAAATATTCAAGAATGATTTAGAATTGTTGAGTTGGGGGCTTGGTTTTGGTTTTCCGTTCGGGGACTTGCCTGGGTTTGCGTGCTGGGTTTGACCTTCGCTTCTCAGCCTTTTGCGTGTGGCCCGTGTGTGGCTTTGCTGGGCTGGGAGCGTGGAAATAGGATCTCTTTTCTCCAAAAATCTCACTGTTCATTGAATCATCCCTGTGGGAATCGAGAAGATAAAGCAGCAAGCGCGGTGGGTCGGGTTCGGCGGCGGCGCGGGGTCCCTGCCAGCCGGCGGCAAGCCCCGGGCACGGGGCACGGTGCGAGTACCGCACCCTGGAGCGGGCGCGGGAGAAGAGTTCTCAGCACCTCCAAATGGGAAGATTCTCTTTCTTTGGAGAAATATCCATATGGGCTTCCTCGTATCCGTGTGTATGTGTATGTGCTTGTGTATCCCGCGGTGTGTGCGATTGTCTTCAGAGGGAGAAGTCGCAGGGAACGTGATAATGGCAGCAGGTAATAGATGGGCTGCGAACAGAGTAGGATAGAATAGAATTAGAATAGAATAGAATAGAATTAAAATAGAATAGAATTAGAATAGAATAGAATAAGAATTAGAATTATTAGAATTAGAATAGAAGCAGAATTAGAATTGCTAGAATTAGAATAGAATTAGAATTTTATAATTAGAATAGAATTTGAATTTTAGAATTTGAATAGAATTAGAATATAATTAGAATAGAATTAGGACTAGAATAGAATTAGGACTAGAATAGAATTAGAATAGAATTAGAATAAAATAGAATTAGAATAGAATTTGATTATAATTTGAATAGAATAGAATAGAATAGATTTCTCCTTGAGGATCTGGAGGTTCCTTAACAGCATTAAAGCCCCAACAGGACACTGGGATCCTCTGGATTTCCTCCTCCCTGGGTGAGCAGCCTAGTGAGCATCCCCAGGGTGGCCCTGGCACCCCCTGAGCCCCATCCCCCTGATCCCTGCCTCCCTGGAGCGGGACGGGGCTATTTCGGGGAGGCCAAGATGTCTGTTGGGGAAGGATTTACGTTCAAGGGACTTTGTGTCCTTACGAAACAGGTTTCAGCGTAATAACGATGGGTTTCCATCATGGCAAGAAGCAAATATCATGGTGCTTTCCCCCCGCTATCAGAGGAGATTAACCCTTTGTTTCCTTCCCCCTCAGTGAGGACCCGTGGCGGGCGGCGAAGATGATCAAGGGGTACATGCAGCAGCACAACATCCCGCAGCGGGAGGTGGTGGACGTCACCGGCCTCAACCAGTCGCACCTCTCCCAGCACCTCAACAAGGGCACCCCGATGAAGACGCAGAAGAGAGCCGCCCTCTACACGTGGTACGTCCGCAAGCAGCGGGAGATCCTCCGGCGTAAGTACCCGCGCCAGCGCTCGCCCTTCAGGGCTGGCAGGGGGGAGAGGGGGTCCCCGCGTCCCTGTCCCGCCTGGGGGTACCCAGCAGGTCTGGATCCAGGCGAGGAGCAGCCCCTGCCCAGGGTGACCTGAAACATCTTCCCCTAATCAGTTTTACAAGTCAAATGAATTTAAGGCCGAGGAAAACCGGGCGAGAGCCCCTCTTGGTCACAGCAACGCTGCGTGAGTTCCCCCAAGCTCATCCACGCAGCTGAGTTTCTGTGTGTTTAGATATTCCTTAGGGCTGGGAAAGCAATTAATGATTACACGCCATTAGACGCCTTTCCACCTCTGCCCCCTTTTCCTCTCTGTTTCTCCAGGCTACTCATTTTCTGCAACTCCTTGCAAAAAAAAAAAGGTGAAGAGAGGGAAAAGAAAAAGCCTGTGGGTTGCTCCTGCCTGTAGCGCGGTCTGGGGGCAGCCCGTGCTATTTCAAATGCGGATGGTTTTGGCAGAGCGCACAGAATAACACGGCTTTTGTGCACCTTTTCCACCACCCCCTGCCCTGGGTCAGACCCGTATCTCTCTCAGCCCCATTTTTGGCTGAGCTGCAGATTGGGGCACTGACACCCCCCTGCAAAATGCTCTGCCTCCTCCTAAAGGATGCGATATCCAGCGGAGGGGAAGCGCAGAGAAGGGTTTAGCACCAAATACTATCTCTCTGAAAGCACACCTTGGGATGCCTGAGCAGACGCAGCCTGCTCCAGCCTTGCCCTGCGATTCCCCCCTCATCACAGGGGGGAAAAGCCATTACAAAAACAGGGAGAATTCCCCTGCAAAGCTAAGAATAATAAAAGCCTCCCATTAATCTCCCTTTACTGCCACGGCGACAAGCACCAGGTCCGAGGCGGGCGGCAGGGGAAGGTCACCTCTGGTGCCTGCCCAGGGCTGACGTCCCACCGCGCTGGGACGGGAGCGGGAGCCGCAGGGGAGCGCTGGGCGAGCAGCGAGAGGCACCTTCTCCACAGGCTTTGCCGTCCTCCTGCCTTGCAAAAATCCTCCCCAAACAAGTGCTGGCTGGCAGAGCTCCTGCCCATAAATATGCATGCCCTCCACATGCCTCCCCATTAAACTCCGTCCCGAGGGATGGTGATAACTCGCCCGGCAGCGCCCGAGGCTGGTCCCTTCTCGGGGGTGGGTGGCAGGGAGCACTGGGCTTGCTCTAAATCCCGTTGGGGTTGTGGGCTCGGGGTGCTGTGGGGTGGGCCAGCTCGGCGCGGGCCGGTGACTGCGAGCAGCGGCTACAGGCCAGCTCACGTCTGCTCCTTTCTCTTTCAGAGTTCAACCAGACAGTCCAGGGTTGTGGAAATATGACAGACAAAAGCAGTCAGGATCAGCTGCTGTTTCTCTTTCCAGAGTTCAATCAGCAGAACCAAGGGGCTGCCCAGCTCGACGACGCCTGCTCCGAAACCCCCAGCAAGAAGATGCGCCGCAATCGGTTCAAGTGGGGGCCGGCCTCCCAGCAAATCTTGTACCAAGCCTACGACCGCCAAAAGAACCCCAGCAAGGAGGAGCGCGAGGCTCTGGTGGAGGAATGCAACAGGTAAAGGCTGCCCCGCACTGCCCGACGCCGCCTCATCGCCTGCCCCGTAGCTCCGAAACATGTGTGGGATGCTGGGCTGCCTTCTCACAGCCCCGGCCGCCCGCTCGTGCCACGGCTCTGCTGAGCTGCCTGGCCACTTTCTGCCTTTTTATTCCCCCGTTTGGGTGACATCCAGGGCCAAGCAAGCTCTGTGCTGGGGCAGGGCTGCTGCAGGGCTGCCCCAGGCTTGGGATGCTGTGGGGATGCTGTGGGGATGCTGCAGCAGAGCAGCAATATCAGAAGGGGAGCAGGTGTAGCTTTTACAGCACAGAGGTAGTTGGAAAGAGCAGACGGGTTTTTAGGAAGGGCTTCAACGCCCCCGGGTTTGCCTGTGCTCCCGAGGCTCCCCCAGTAGCACCCTTGTTCCAACGTGTCCCCCTTGCACGCGCAGGGCCGAGTGTCTGCAGCGAGGGGTGTCTCCCTCCAAGGCGCACGGGCTCGGCTCCAACCTGGTGACGGAGGTCCGCGTCTACAACTGGTTCGCCAACCGGCGGAAGGAGGAGGCTTTCCGCCAGAAGCTGGCCATGGACGCCTACAGCTCGGGCCAGCCCCCGCACAGCATGAACCTGCTGCTGTCCCACGGCTCCCCCCACCACAACCAGCCCAGCGCCTCCCCGCCCAGCAAAATGCCAGGTAAGGCCTCGCCGAGGCTGCGCGGGCGGCGGCGGAGGAGAAATCGCGGCGCTGGGCCCCGTTTTGAGTGGGGATGAGGGTGCCGAGCCCTCAGGGCTGTGCGTGGGGAGCCTTGAGTTGGGGCGAGGTAGTCACCCTGGGAGCTTTGAGGGGTGGTGCTGGTGGTGTGGAGAGGAGCAAGCGCTGTCGCTGCGCTGCACTGGCCGGGCGAGCCACGTGGCAGGGGCTGGATTTCTGTCCTGCTGAGGATAAATCGGCATTTGCTCGGTTGATTGAATTCACCAGAGTCCCCGTATGGGCTGGGCTGGGCTGGGCTGGGCAGGGAAGGCTGAGCCTGGCGGGGTGGGGAGGCAGCCTGCCCAGCTCCTGACCCACCAGCGCCGGGCCTTGGGGTGCAGCCCGCTGGCGAGCGCCGGGTTTGGGGACGGGGCGCGCGGGTGATGCTGCCAAACGCGTAGCAAGATGTGGCAGCGCGTCCTGGCCCCGCTGCGGGGCTGGAGCTGGCCCAGGCTGGGGACGTGGGGCTGCACCAGCGCCAGCGGGTGAAGCGAGCTGCTCGGGGGGTGCAGGGCTCACCCCAACCTCCACCACCCACCACCACAGTCTGGCCTTGCGTGTGGTGAGGAGCAGACCCACCAAAACCTCCTGGGGGGATTGAAGGTGGAGATAACAGCGCCGGGGAGGGGGCTGCGCGCCTGGGGAGGTTAATCAGGGCAGGAGGGGGCGGCTCGGGGTGGGATGAGAGGCATTGTTGGGAGAACAATCCCCATTGTCCCCCGGCCTGCACTCTGTGGCCAACGCGCCAGCCCCCGGCACGCAGGAGTGAGGGTGCGGGAGTGGGGGGTCAGCGCAGGGCTGCACCCCAACTGCCCCTCGGCCACGGCCCCGGCACTGGCGCAGCCCGGCCGAGGAGGCTAAAACCAACCACCTCTTGGAAATGACCCTGCCTGGCTCATTCCGCACACCCGGCTCGTTACGAAGGCAAAGGAAAAGAAACCCCTGTGGTGTGGTGGAGAGTCCCAAGGTGCTGGTGAGAGGAGGCCGAGAGCTGGGCACGGTGCCAGTGCACGGCTGGACACCAGTCCTTGGGTGTTAGCAAGAGAGAGCAGCCCCCAGAGTGGAACCCGGGGATGTGCCTGCCCTGGATGGGTGCTTAGCATCTGACCCAGCTCCCAGCCCTGGGAGGGTGCTCAGCATCCAACCCACTCCCAGCCCTGGAGGGGTGCTTAGCATTTGACCCAGCTCCCAGCCGTGGGTCAGGCAGCATCCGACCCAGCTCCCGGGTACTGCTCTCCCCGTAGTGCCGGCCGGCGGTGACCAAAATGTGACCCTGCCCCAGGAATGCCCCGCACAATGGTGGGGACAGGGAGGACGTTTGCCCTCCTGTCACCGGCTGATTGCTTACAAGGTGCCCTACAAGCACATTGTCAGCAGAATCAGCTGTTTTCAGTGTCGGCCGGCGGGCTTTACAATACCCCACCAGCATGCAGCCCCGCGTTGTCATGGCGGTGTCCCCCCGGTGCATGCTTAATTGACAATTAAGCCGGGGCTTTGAACGAACCCCGCTGCCTTTGATGTGTCCCCGTCCTGCCAGCGCGCATGCAGGCACCCCACGAGAGCCTTTGTTTTCTTCTATTAGGGGACGGCAATTACTGTAACCGCGGGCATTTATCTCGGGGCTGCAGGGCCCTTAAACCCCCAACTTTTATTTTCCCGTCGGGCGGTGGCAGCAGGAGCCGGGGCGGCTCCAGAGCCGCTGACAGCCCGTTGCGAGGGGCTTTCAGCAGGGCAGGAGTGATGGCTGCGGTGGCGGCGAAGGACCCCTCCGGAGGGGTCAGGAGGGCTTGGCCACGGGAATTTGCTGGTGGCCGGTGCTTGTTTCCATCAGCTTCGCTGAGGAGGAGGAGACGGGCACGGCGAGGGCCCCCGTGGGGTTTTAGGGCTGGTTTGGGGGCGATGGGCGGAGATGGAGCTCATCACGATGGCTTTAGGGTCACTTGGACTGAGCCTTGCAGATCCCAGGGCATTGCTGGGTCCATCGCTGCTTAAACCTCCTCCAAGAGATATTTGGGGACCTGCTGCCTCATCGGGGTGTGGGGCCGTTCTGGTGGAGCCATCCCCGCTGCCTGGCTGACCCCACCTGGGGCTGGCCATCCTGGGAGTTGAACTGCCCTTGCACCTCGTGCGGTGGCGTCTGGAGCGCTCGATGCTTTAACAGCTTAATGACGGCGCCGGGACCCTGCCCGCGTCCTACCCCCGCGCGGCCCCGTCCCCCCCGTGACATCCCCCGGCAGGAAACGATGGGGCTGGCGACACGGGGCAGCTGCGGAATCGCTGCCGTGCCCCCAGACAAAGAGGGATCTCCTGCTTTTCAGGATGTCAATGGGTTCTTGCGAAAGGGCCTGATGACGGCCGGGCAGGGACGAGAGCTGTAAAAGTCAAATGTCCTCCCAACCTCTTCTCGGGGACCCATCTGTCAGGCCTCGAGCCGTAGGTTTTAACTATTTGGAGGTAAATACTTAAAGTCCGTCTATCTTGGAGGCTTCCCTCAGACTCTGGACTTTTCCCTTCCTCTGGGGCATTATCAGCAATCTTGGTTCCCTGTTTGATTTGAAGGTCACTCGGGGCTTTATCTCGGTGCCATGCCGTAGACTCTGGCTTATGCCATTTTTATCTTCAAGAGCCCCGCAGACAATCAGCGCATTGATGAGATTAGGCGACGCCCCTCCCCTCTCGCCAGCCCCCCTCTGCCTCCTGCCCTGCATACAAAGGGGCGGCCGGCGCCCGCCAGACCCCGCAAAGCCCCGTCCCCGCGCTCGGAGGCCGCAGCGTCGCCTCCAGCCCGTCCTGGGGAGTCCTGCACCAAAAGGTGGCCGGGGCATCCATCTGTGCATCCGGCAGTCCCTAACGCTGCGATATCAGAGCGGTATCAGAGCAATCGTGTGCGCACACACACACACACGTAAAGGTAGATGATTTATATGTATTTTTATCTATCTCTGTAGCTGGAGATAACGAACACAATAACAACTCGGTACCACCGCTGAGATTCTTCCTAAACCCAAAGGGCGGCTGAAGTGTTTTAGCTCATTCCTACAGAAGAGCCAGGTCGATAAACCCTCGGGCCAGAGGTTCTCTGGATTGTAGCTGGGTCCGGCAGGTTGTTCCCAGGGGTATGTCCTGGTTCTGATTGCGGACCCGGTGCCAGCAGTCGTAATATTTTACTGTTGGGCGCATTGTGGGGCTCGGTGGGTACCGTTCGCTGTTAGGAGCTTTTCCCGGTTTTATTGGGGGTAATTAGAACTTTACGACAGCAGCAAAATGGGAGGGTCCAGTCCCCATAAACAGGTTTATAATGGATATAAACTATGCACCTCTGCGACTTAGCAAGGTTAACACTTTAGGGACAATTTGAGTGGCAGCCCCAAAAAATCCGAGCGGCCCTTGGCGCTGCCCCGACCTGCCTTTGGGAGCGTGGAAAGGGACCGTCATCGACCCGGACGCTTCAAGCTGTGACCCCAAAAATGACACTTGGCCTTTCTCGCCGGGCTCCTAGGCCAGGCTGGTGGCTGCATCCCTGTGGGTCTAGGTGGTTCTCGTCGGTGATCAGGCACACAACGCAGCCGGGCTTGTTCTGGGGTCGATTTGCAGGGTATTTGGGAATCTGCAGGGAAAAGCGCAGCCTGGTGCCGGGGCGAGCGGCAGGTGCTGCTGCCAGAGGAGGTCGGGGTGTGCAGGATGTGCTGGATGATGTTTCTGCTGCACGGGAAATAAGTTTAAAAGTGAGTTTTTTGCAAAGTACCATTTAATCCTGTCAAGGTGGCTTAGAGCAGAGGAGCACCAAGCTGCTGCTTTGCTTCTGCTTGCAAAGAGACCGAAATCCAGGGATTTCAAGGCAGAAACTGGGAGGGATTTTTTTCTGGTCTCTTTTCAACACTCTCACTCACCGCAGCCCAAACCAGTGAGTGCCTAGAAAATGGCACAAGCCTGCAGTGAGAACAGCAAAGTCATCCGTGGCTGCCCTAAACCCTCTGATTGCTCTGCCCCCACAGCACATGGGGCTGGGGAGCGGGTCAGGCAGGTCGCTGGAGGTGCCTGGGGTGCCAGAGGCTGTCACGCCGTTGTCCCCATCGGTTCAAACACAGGGTTAAGGCTGTGGAAGCCGGACCCCGCAGCTTGTCTGGAGACCTGGGAGAGCAGTAAAACATTTGACGGGCAGAGGGGCTCGGGGGCCGCACAATAGCCCCGTCCCATAAACAGACTTTTGTATTATGGCTGTAGCTCCAGTGAAAAAAAGCCTGAACGAGGGCGGGCTCCACAGCCAGGCCAGTGCCTGGTGTTCCCCATCCAGGCTGCTCGTTTGGGCAGCAGTGGGGAGAGGCTGAGGAGGAATAAATCTCTTTGCACAGGGGTTGCTTCCAGCTGCGTCAGGCGTCAATGACCGGCTAAGCTCCTGCTCATAAACCCTGGGGCATGGAGCCTCCAGCTCACTCCGGGACGAAACCTTCGTGTCCTGGTGCAAACCACTGGAGCCATCCCTAAGTGTTCACCTCCCGTGGAGGGTGCCATGGTGGGCTGAGGGATTGTGCTGCCGGGGGATGGCTGGCTGCCGCGGCTTGGCACCTCTGTGATGGCAGCACGATGAAGTCTGGGCATGGATCACCTGCCCTGTGGCAGCGCCCTGCATCCCGGGATGAGCAAAGCTGCTGTACCAGAGCCCAAAGGCAAGAGAACAGGGGTCAGCAAGGTGGCTGGGGAGGAGGAATGTGCACTTGGGGACAGTCCAGGCAGGAGACCGAAGGTGGTTGCTGCCCAGGTAGATGCTGTAGTTGGTGGCCTCCTAAAGGTCTGCAAGGTAGCTGTGGCAGAAGGCTTCTGCCCTGCCCAGCAAGCGGTTTGTGGGCAGACCCACGAGCTTTGGGGACGCAGGAGCCGCCCCTGCCAGCCCAGCCCCTGCCCCTGTGGGACTGGGGTCCTCGGTAGGGCCAGACAGTGGCACTGCAGCCTGACCTCCTGCTCCTCGGGAGAGTTAATCTTCATCAAGACTCGGAGTCTCCAGAGGTTTTATCTAGAGACGCAAAATCTCGGTCACCAGACTATCAGAAAATCTTAGCGTTGGTTATTGTTTCTCAAACAATCAAAGTCTTGTCCTTGGGATTGCAAAGAAAAGCTTGGGAATCGGCTTTTAACTTCTCCTATGTTTTCGAAGACAACTTCATAACTCAGAGTTCCGAGCATCCTCAGCTGGGTAAAGCATGATTTGGGGGGGGTTTGCTCTTACCGAAAGCTTCACCGAGCCCAGAAGAGATTGAAGATTGCACAGAAACTCTGACTTTCTTTCCGACAGGAGCCACCGGTGCTCCTCGTCTATCTTTAAGATCACGCTCAGAAGAAAGGGCTTTATTTTATCTCCCCTCCCATTGTTTAACCAGCGCTGCAGGATCTGGGGCCGGCAGCGGCTGAAGCACCCTCTGCATGAGGCCGGGACCGCGGGGAAGAATGTGGGTGACAGTGCCCTGGTTGAGTAATGTTTACCCCGTTCACGGCAGGGACGTCCACTCGGGCCGGCAAATATCCACCTGCCAGAGGACATTCTTTTATTATCGGGGATAAAAGGGGTTTGCTGGGAAATGATCAGGAACCAGACATGGCGGGGAGATTCCTATCTGTGAGATGTGTTTAACCAGCCGATGGGGAGAACTCGGAGGTGATTAAGGAGTGACTTTGCCGTGGGTTTGGTGGAGGGCATGGGTACCGCCTGCGCTGTGGCGGATGCTTTTGGAGCTCGTGGAAAGCTCCTGGGCTCCAGTTATCATTTATTTCCTTTTCCTTGATTCAGAGGAGTCTAGAGCAGGAGGCTGGGGAGGAGTGGCTGAGGGACCTGGGGGTGTTGAGCCTGGAGCAAAGGAGGCTCAGGGAAGACCTTCTGGCTCTGCACAACTCCCTGAAATTCAGGAGCTTGGAGCCAGGGGCGGTCGGGCTCTGCTGCCAAGGAAGAAGCGCCAGGACAAGAGGAACCAGCCTCAAGTTGCCCCAGCCAGGGGAGGTTGAGGTTGGAGCTGAGGAACAATTTCTTGCCCTCTGTCAAGGATTGCCCAGGCGTGTCCCAGGCTGCCCAGGGCAGGGGGGGAGTCCCCCTGATCCCTGGAGGGGGTTCCAAGCCGTGGAGATGCGGTGCTGAGGGACACGGGGCAGTGGTGAGCAGATCTCTTCCAAACAAAACAATTCTGTCATTTCTAGAGTAGCCCTTAGAGCACCTTCGCCGAGCCAGCCGGCAGCAGTTCTTTGCCTTGGGCACCTGGGAGAAGGACATCCCAAACTCCCAGGAGGAAGATTCTTTACCTGGGGAGGTTTTGTAGCTGGGAGTGTCGGTGCTGTGCCGGGACAACTGAGAAGCTGCCAACAAACTCTGGAGGCTTCTCTGGCTGAGGGTCATTTTGAGGAGCCAGCCCCAGTGCCACTGGGCAGTGTCTGGGGGTCATGGGTGGATGATGCTTTTGCTGGGCTTGGTTGGGTTGGTATTTATTTTTGCTAGGAAAGCTGTGGGCTGTCTGTCCATCCATCCATCCATCCACCCATCCATCCATCCATCCATCCCTTCAATCCCAGGCAGTTCAGTGAACCCAGCCGGGAACGCGGTGCCGGACTCCTCGTAATAAATGGCTTTTTGCCGTAGCCTCATAAAAGACACTTTTGTTTCCCGTGGGTTTTCCTCAGTTAATTATTTGTGATCTGTAGATGCCTTTCCACGACACACGGTTGATCATATGGTTAGCAGGGCAGGGTGGTTTAGCCAAACTAAATATATTTATATAGAAGACGTGTGCTCAAACCAGATTCGCCTCCTTGGCAGCGGTGGGTTGAGGTCTGCTTTGGAGATTTGTGTGTGTCTGGTCCCTCCATCTTCTGGCAGTCGCCTGTTAATCATACACTTGTGGAGAGCGAGTTGAGAGGGAAATCAGATGCAGAAAGGCCTGAGAAAAAAGCGAGAGCTGTCGCAGTCCCGAGGGGGCTGCGAGGAATTGTGGAGGAAGAGGAGCCGGGGGAGCCTGGCGGAGGGATGAGCTGGAGGATGCAGAGCTGCTCCCAGCGGTTGGTGGCTGAGAGCTGCGGGGACCTCGCAGGAATTTACACAATAAATGCAAACATGCAAATTAAATCAGGAGGAGCAGATGGGAGCAGATGGGTGTCCAGGCTGCTGGCCCTGCTTGCGCAGCTCTTTCCACCCCATGGCATCGGGGTCCACGGGCAGCGTGGGGGCTGCGCGCTCAGCACCCCTCACCATCAGCTGCTCGCTGTGATTTCCAGAGATGGGGCTGGGGAATAGCTGGGAAGCAACACTGGAAGGGGGGACACGTGTTTGGTGCCATCCCTCTCGTTTATCATCCAAGGGGGCATTTAGAAGCCTGTGTGCCTGTTGGCATCCTTGTGTCGTGCACGCCGAGGGAGCTGGGGAGGGCTGGGGGGTTCCCCCTTTGCAGGGACAACTGCAGAGGGGTTTAGCACTGCCGGGACACCTTCGCTGAGGTGCCCGCTGGTGATGCCAACTCCCGACGGTGTTTTGCAGGGGTCCGGTACAGCCAGGCGGCGAGCGGCGAAGCGGCATCGTCCGGGGCCATCAGCCACCACGGCACCGGTGCCATGGTCACCACCAGCCAGGCGGTCCTGCAGCAGGTCTCCCCGGCCAGCTTGGACCCGGGCCACGGTTTGCTCTCTCCCGACGGTAAAATGGTGAGTACACCTGGCCTATTGTGGCGGCGGCGCTGATAAGATAAGAGGGCCCAGCGGGCAAAGCAAACACGCTTTCCCCGGGTTTCACACGCGGCCCGCGCCGAACAATGGCGCATTGTGGGGCCGGGGCCGCGGCGCGGGCGCGCGACCGTCCCCGCCGCCCGCCTCAAAGGTGGCGCTGAGCCCCGGCGGGCAACGGCGTGTTTTCCGAGCGCGGCCCATAAATCTGACAGAGCCCCGCTCGGGTTTTTATTGATCGCATGCCTCGCGGATTGAATGCGCGCTGGGTGGATCCCTGTTTGTTTTCTCCTGCCGATGACACGGGTATCGATAGAACGCTCAGTCGTTAGTTTCCCCCTAAGCTCTCCCAAGTTCGGAGTTTCGCTTCGGAAACGCTTTCCTTGCAAGCAGGGACCTCCCTGCCCCAGGGCATCGCCCAGGACACCTGGGTGATCATAGCCGAAGATCACAGATGTGGTGCTGAGCGACATGGTTCAGTGGTGACCTGGCACTGCTGGGTTTATGGTTGGACTTGATGATCTTAAAGGTCTCTTCCAAAATGATTCTTCTGTTCTATCTACACCACCAGTGCCAGCTCCAGCCCCGAAGCTCCTGCCTCTCCTCGTCCCCTTCCCCCTGTGCTCAGGGCTCTGCTGCAAGGGCAGAGCTGCAAATCCCCCCGTGGCAGGGGTGGAGATGGGACGCTGGGATCCTCACCAGCTGCCTGGTGCCTCCCCGTGCTCACTGCTGCCTGCCCGCTGCAAGAAGTGGTTGCCAATGCAGGGCTGGGCTGAGTTTCCAGTGTCTTGAGCCCTCGGGCTGCTCCTGTCCATGGGTGCCCGGCTGGTGCAAAGCCCTTTTTGGAGGAGGGCTTGAAGGAACGGGGTGAGGAGGCGACAAGGGGCCAGACGGGGCAGGACAGGGCAGGAGAGCACAGCCCTCACCTGGAGCGGGCTGGCAGAGGTTCGCGTGCGGCCGCGGCTCTTCCGGGTGGAGGGTTTTTTTCTGCTGAAAGTGAAAGTCAAACATGGCACTGGGTGGTGGGGCCAAGCTTGCTCTGCCCTGGTTTTCACTTCCATTTTCAGGGTTTGGCCCTCTTCGGCCGTCGCATCGGTCTCCTTGCAAAGCTGGGCAGCTGTGGAGGGGCTCATTGTCCCCCCTCAGCTATGGCACCGTTTAACTTTGCCTTTCTTTCTGCTGCTGTGGCTCGTGAGGGTCTCGGTGCAGCCCCTTGGGGCTCGGACACTGCCCCTGCAAATCCAAGCGTCCAAGGGGGGATATCGCAGAGCAAACCCCGCGCCCTCCCAGCGCCTCTCTCCACCCTGAATGCGCCCGTATCTCCCCAGGGGTGTGTTGAGCCGTATAACCCTGAGCCTTGAAGTCATAAAATGAGTCAGGAATAAAGGCGGCGGCGGCAGCAGCAGGCGCTGAGGGTGCGGGGCGGGGGCCGTGAGGATGAAGCGATGCAGGGCTGGGGTCCAGCACCTCCCTTTTGCAGGGGCTGTGCCTGAGGGGTGGGTTTGCAGGGAGGGGCCCTCGGGCAGGGCAGAGGCAACTGGCAGCGGCTGGGCACCACGGGAGGCAGCCGTGTGGAAATGCAGCGGGTTAAAGTGGGAAAAGCGACCCGCTGAAGTGCAGCCGGGGCTGGCGTGTGGCAGCCAAAGCCCCGCTGAATTCTCCCCGCTGTGCCGGCATCGCACAGCCCCGTCTGGGACCGCTCTGGTCCTCAGCGGCGTGCGGCTCTGCCAGCTTATCTCTGATCTTTGAGCAGGGCTAGCTAGTGCTTGCAAGTGATTTAATAAAAATGTGTTGTAGGCTGTGGTTTCTAGTAAGTAAACATGTGCCCTTAATGCCCCACATGAAACCAAAAGCTGCCAAGGAAGTGGCTGCAGCTCAAGGCAATTGATTTTCTTCAGGGAGGAGCGTTCCTGAGGCTGCAGAGAGCTTTGGAGGTTCACTCCTTCATGCTCCAGTGTTGCCTTTACCTGTGGCAGTGCCAGAGGGGCTCCCCCGAGGGTCCAGTGTCTGGAGGGTCTTTTCCAGCCATGCAGCCTTCAGAGGGATTTTTTGGGGTGCGGTGCCGTGGGTCTGAGCCCCCCGTGAATCCAGCCAGGGCTGCAGGCGAGCAGCGTGCACTTGCCGTGAGCTGTTTGACTTGTGCACCCGAGTGTGGCGTAACCTGGCCTTGAAGAGACTTTGAAAGTGGAAAATACCGGATCAGGAAATATGAGTCACTCCCGGGCTTTGGAATTTATTGATGGATTTGTTTCAGTTGCAGCGGAGCTATCTCCGACTCACATGTGCAAAATAAACAAGCTGCTCGGACTGGTGTCCAGGAGTGTCACATGAAGAGCCGCAAGGATGGCTCCAAATCGGCATCAGGGTTGCTCGGAGCAAAAGGTCTAATTAGAGGGATTAGGAGAACATGTAGCAATTAAAGAAATCGGGCACTTAGTCCCCTTCTTGTCCTGGGGACCAGCTCCAGTGCTCTTGGCACACTCCAAGAGCCTTTGTGTTCCTGATCCCTGAACACTGACCTGAAATGCCAGGAGCCGGCTCTGGCGGAGGGTACTCGGCTCATCTCCCCAGCATCCTGCCCGTCTGCAAAAGCGATGACTGAGATCATCACCACCAGGCCCTTTTGATCTGCTTTCAGTCTTTTTTTTTTAAAACTCCCTGAGTTTTTATTTCCCACTTTCCCCTACAGCCCTGATGGTTACAAGTTGCTGAGTGTTGAGAGTCATCAGCTGTCCCGAGGGCACGAGCTTGGACTTGGGGGACAAAATGTCAAAGGCTGGGGATGTGCCGTGCCCGGCGCCGTGCTCCGGTGGAGCTAGAAGCCTGGGACAGCAAAGCCCTGCCCGGCTGCCGCTGCTTCAGTTTGTTAACACAATGCTCAGATGCCCCAGGCGGTGGGAGCAGAGGGTGCCCCAGCGAGGCTGCAGCTCTCTTGGGAGGTGGCTTTGCTGATCCCCCCCAGTCTCCCGGCTGCGGCAGGGGAGGGGGCCGGGAGCAGCGCCCTTGTTCGTGTCTCTGACGGCGCCTGTCCTGCTTTGCTCCTTGGCAGATCTCCGTTTCGGGAGGCGGGCTGCCCCCGGTCAGCACCCTGACCAACATCCACAGCTTGTCCCACCACAACCCGCAGCAGTCCCAGAACCTCATCATGACGCCGCTCTCGGGCGTCATGGCCATCGCACAGAGTAAGCGCACCCCGAGCTCGCCTCCGCACCCTGCACGGAGCCCCCTCCTGCCACGGGGAGGGGGATGCTCTGCCTGCTCAAGCTGCTGCTGATGTCCCTGTCGTGCCCTCTCCTCCCAGGTCTGAACACCTCGCAGGCGCAGAGCGTACCCGTTATCAACAGCGTCGCCGGCAGCTTGGCAGCCCTGCAGCCGGTCCAGTTCTCCCAGCAGCTGCACAGCCCGCACCAGCAGCCGCTGATGCAGCAGTCGCCCAGCCACATGGCGCAGCAGCCCTTCATGGCCACCGTCACTCAGCTGCAGAACTCGCACAGTAAGGGTCCGCCGGGGAGCGGTGAGGAGAAGAGCCCAGAAACTGGGTTCCGCTGGCAGATGAGCCGGTGCTCTCTTCCTGCTCTCCCCAGCCCGAGCTCGCGCCCTTGGCTCCCGCCTCCTCCACTGCGGTGGGTACCAGCTGGCTCAGGGCTGCGGGCGCGATGCCTGGCGATGTGGGGAGACCACAGCCCCCCTCATCCTCTCCTTCCCCGCACCCCCCTCTGAGCTGCATCTCCCCATCTCCGGTACCGCTCCGCTGCTGCCCCGTGGGTGGGATCCAGCCCCCCAGCATCTTGTGCAAACTGTATTTTCCCTTCCATGTTCTTACTGCCCAAACACGTCCTTTGCCAAAGGAGGTGGCCGGGCCTGTTCGGATCCCTGCAAAGCAAACGCTGCCTTGCTGTGCCCTGAAGGGATCTGGCTTCATCCCTCAGGCTCATCCATCATCCCACCCTGCTCCAGCTCCCGGCTCTTGCAGAGCTCCGGAGTCGGATCCAGCCACAGCCCTTCTGTCCCCTCTGGTTTCCCTGGGCAAGCTGCTGCCTGAGAAAGAGGCGGCTTTTCGAGGCAAGCGCTGCTTTCTCTCCGTGGCTTCTTCTGCCTCCTCCTTGTCTCCACGATGTTTGTCCCCTGCCACCGGCCATAACTCGGTTACGGTGCTCAGCTGCTCTGCCCCAATGTGAGGGCTGGGGGTGACTTGTCTCCCTCCTGTCCACAGTGTACGCACACAAACAGGAGCCTCCCCAGTATTCCCACACCTCCCGCTTCCCCTCGGCGATGGTGGTGACGGATACCAGCAGCATCAGCACGCTGACCAACATGTCTTCCAGTAAGCAGGTAATGGCCGGGCTGACGTGGCCGGGGGCGCGCGGGGCGTGGGGGACGCGTGCGGAGCTGGAGCGTGGCTGTGTCAGCCCTGGAGACGCGGCTCCAGGGAGAGCGTGGCTGTGGCCTCGTGCTGCACCCAGGGAATCTCAGGGTGCTGAGAACCCCAGCCCAGCCCCTTGGTGGTCACCCAAGAACCTGCTTGCGGATGGCAAGCGTGAGGGGGATTTATTTGAGTGATGGTCTGAGCGTGCGAGACTTTTTGTAACGCCTGGTGGTACCATCAGGGTCAAGCTTCTCCTTGGGGCAGCTTCGTCATCGTGGGAGCATCCTACTGGGGTACAAACTGGGCTGAGAAGGTCGGCACCAAGCAGGGTCTGGTTCCTTTGTGTCCAGGATGAGTCGACCCTGGTTGGAGTTGAGCAGATGAGCCAGGTTCTGATGCTCCCCGACTTCCCCCAGCCCATAAACCTCTCCTCTGCCCGGTGCCGGTGTGGGGCCGGACTTATCCTGGTTCAGATCAGGTGTGCGGGGCCTTCCTCAGACAATGGTCCCTTTCTAAAAGCCACCTCTGGGGACTGTGGGAAATATGTGGCCCTTATTGATTGCTAGATAAATACGAGAGAGCCTTGAACTTGCATTCAGATAAACTTTCTTACCGAGGTTTGACAAGGGAGAGGGAAAAAAATGTCTGCAATGACCACAGAGTAAATACAGCGTGGGATTGCTGCGAGATCCCCCCCGGGGAAGGGGCGAGGGGCAAAGGGGAGAAGCCAGGAGAGGGGGTACCCAGGGGGGTTCGGGGGGCTGGGGAAGGGGCGATGAACGCCACCCCCCGGGCTCAGGTTGGGCTCCCACGCTTTGTAGTGCTGGGGGTGACCATTTCTCTGTGCCCGCTGCCGCGGGTGCGGGAGGGGGTCGGTCAGGCACGGCCGCGCTCCCGGCAGCGCCATTTCCTCCGCGCGGCTTTATCGGCCCATCTGGTGTTCGCTCAGCCCGAACCGGCCCTGATTAATCGCGCTCTCCCGCCATGGGCTGCCTTTGATGCCGGGCTGCTCGGAAGGAGCCCTGGGCACACAGGAAATATCCCTGGCAGGGAGATAGCGCCAGGCCATCCCCGCTGCCCGCTGCGATCAGCCTACCTTGACGCAGCAGCGCCCCGGGGGCTGGGGGCTCCCTCGCCCTGCTCCCTCCATCACGCTCCTGCACTTTAATTAAAGCGGGAGGTGATCTTGTGGCTCAGGAGGGGGAAGATGGAGCTGGGCCCCCGTGGCTGCCGCGGCGAACGGGTGCGTGCACCCACCCACCCCCTTAGATTCCCGTGCGTGATAAACAAGCACGGGCTGGTCCTGCAAGCACCGTGGGCAGGATCTGTCCCTGTCCCCCCACACAGAGCCAGAGCGGGCACGGGGTTCATGTCCTTCTCAGCGCCTGGGGCTTCTTTTCCTACCAACCATTCATCATTCGAGCTAAAGCTGGAAAAATTTATCTTTGCACATTGATTTTTTTCCCAGTGGTCGCGCCTTCCGTTAGCCAGGGGCGACTGAAGCGCTGCAGAGAGAGCACAGGAGCCCCGGGAATGCCGCTCACCCCCAAATGGCTCAAGTGCCTGAATATTTGTGGGGCTTTGGGTTTCTGTCCCTGGCTGGGGCCAGCAGGGGCCACCCCTTGGCTCCTCCGTGCTTTACCCCAGATAAGGCAGGTGCTGGTGGGCACCAGGCTGCCTGGCAGCGATGGGCTCCTCTGAGGGGGCCGGGAAGGGTCATTTAGATTCCCAGGGGAGCTGCTGTTTTCAGAGCGCACTTTGCTGGGTGCTGCTGGTGAGAGTGCACAGGTAAACCCGGCGGGTGCACAGCCCGTGTGAAACCCCAAATCTGGGGGACCGCGCTGCTGCTGCCTGAGCAACCCCCTCTGCAAGAGGAGAGACGTGATGCAAAGCAAAGCCTCCATCGCTCCCGGCAGCAATCCTGCACCTTGCAGACCTGCTCCACGGTGGAGCGCGGCTGTTCCTGGTCCAGCCGGTGGGATGGAGGCTGGAAGGACGTCCCCGGTCCCAGCCCAGCTCTCCCCTGGCAGCCCAGTGCTGCAGATCGCTTATCAGATGATGTTATTTAGACCTGGAAGGGGCAAATACCTCCCGGTTCCTTTGACAACGCTCGAGGCTGAGCCACCATTTTTATTACGTTAGCAAACACCTGATAGCTGCGGCCTGTCCCTAATGACATGTCACGGGAGGCTCCTGGCGTCTCCTTATCTGCGATGTTACGATGTTTGCTGTGTGCTCCAGCCCACAAGGTCACCCACGGCTCTCTCCCATCCCACCAGTGACCAGGGGGACCCCGGGTGGGGGGGTCCGCCCCGAGGGATGGCGAAGGGGCTGCTGTGATGGGATGGATGCAGCGGCCGGGGCTGCTCAGCTGCTTCCCTGGAGGTGCCAGAAGCGCTGGGGGACAGCGGTGACCACGGTCCCCAGCCCCGCTCCCACCCTGCGCTCAGCCTCGCACCTGGCTGCTCTTGGCAGGGCTGCTGAGCCCTGTGCCACAATCTCTGCAACCGCCTGAGCGCAGACAGGCCCTTTTTGATTGTTGTTATTTTTGGGAGGAGGGTGCAATATCTGGCTTGGAAAGTATTTTCCCACTGCCTCCCCCTCAGCGGTGCTGGGGAGGGCTCGGGGCCAAGCAAGGCTTGCGTGGCACCACCGGGGTCTCGGGGTGGTGCGGGAGGTGATGCTTCCAAATGCTTTGCAGTGCCCCCGGCGAGCTCCCCCGCGGCACCGCCTTCGCCCCCCGCCTGCCTACCGCTCACTGTGCTGCTCTCTCCCTCCCCAGTGTCCCCTGCAAGCCTGGTGATGCTCCACACCTCGCTGCTTTTGCACATAGCAACGGGATCTTATTTTCCACAACATCCCGCTGGTGACCCGCGCGCCGAGCTCGGGGAGTCGCCAGAGCGAAGCCCAGCGCCGCAGCGAGGAGCCCAGCAACCCGAACCGGAGCCGGAGGCTCAGGGCTCCGCGTCGCCCTTCCGCGCCCCGCCGGCGACGAGCCCGGATTCGCGGGGCGCCCACCCGGGACCGCGCCTCTCCTCCCCTCCGCGCAGTATTGCCAAGATGTGTCTTGGGGGACTTTTTTTATTTCTTAAGTATTTGCCTTCCAAGA